>CM035798.1:15389009-15529009 GCA_020466265.1 Siphamia tubifer | reverse complement strand
AAAGTTTAATTTCCAGAAATCTTGCTAAGATAATTTTCATTTGTTCTATTCTTAATTAATTTTTTTCCCTTAAAAGTGAGGTAGAAGATCTTTTTTTGGATATATTTTTTTTTTTACCACCTTACTTGAAAACCTCTTCATGGTATTGTATTCACCTCGTCAGTGACAAAATGTCAGATATTAACCAAACAGAATGTTCCAGCAGGTTTTGCTAAGTTACCAACACTGTGTGTAAACTGCTGGTGTAACACCATAAACTATTATCCTTATCCATGGTGTTTATTTCATGCTTCTAAACCTTTTGTTAACTAAGCTTCATGTGACACAAACTTATAAAGTATACGTTGCTTATTGTTTTCTTATTTAGGATGATAATTGACGTTGAATGTTCGCTCCAGACAGCAGCACGTTGATGTATTTTTGAAGCCGTAGTTTCGAGGAGTGGGCTAACGAAGAGGCATGGGTCTGTATACTTTAACATTATAACTGCAGGAGCTATTTTTAAAGATCTCCTACCTGAGCTTTAATTCAAGATTTTCGCTTTGTTCAATTCAAGATTTTTTTTTGCATGATTCTAATTTTTTTAATTCATTAAAGATTTTTATTGCTTGATTGAACATTTCTTTTGCTTAATCCAATATATATGTATGTATATATATATATATATATATATATATATATATATATATATATATATATATATATATATATATATATATTTTTTTTTTTTTTTTTTTTTTTTTTTAAAGATTTTAATGTTTTTTGATTAAATTAAGATTTTTTTTAGATATTTCCAGCAAAAACTAAAAAAAATCTTAAATTGAGTACTGGTATGCATTAAGCCTTTTGTATGCCTTTTAAATTAGTGCCTGTATACGGTGATATGCCATTTATGACATAATGATGAGTGAGACTCGTTACTGTTGATAATTTGATGACTAGGTCCAGAGTTAGTAGGTGAGGATAGATCTTTAATCCAGTCAAGGCCAACTTCTCCAAAGGCCGCTGTTTGTTGGTACAGACAAGATGCCCCCCCCCTCGTCAGACAGTGTCTGGCTTGTCACCATATCTATCTATCAAGCAAACTAAATAAATTAAATACTGTATATGTTGATGTTAATCTCAGAATATCAACATTTACTTTAAATTCACACCACTGTCTTAGGAATATTAGTTCACTATGAGCTTACTTCCACCATCCACATGTCTACAAACGGTCAATTACAGACATGGGCAAAAGTTATCATAGTAAATTCTGACTATCCCCCCCCTAAGTGTTTTAAAATGTTTCTATACGTTATGTGTTTTTAAATTATTCTGTGTCTTTAGGGTAATTGTGTGCATGTGTGTGTGTGTGAGGTGTACCACTACTGCAAACCAATTGTCCATACTGGGGCAAATAAAAGCTACTAAAAAAATGTTGGTATTGGTAAATTTTTGGTTTATCACCCAAGGATACTTAGTACATGATGGATATTCATTTCAAGCTTTTCAAGGAAAATTGAAAAAGGCCTAGGGATATACTTGGTTAATAAGTGGAAATATGCCTTTAGAACCTGAGGTATTATGTACACAAAAAGCTAACATTTTATATTCATGAACATTCTGCACTGCTATTAGCCTAGCCACACTAGAGCCCCTAGCGGCAGCAAATCTTGTGGTGCTGCTGAATCAGTCTTTAATCCTGGAACAAGGAAAAGAGTAGAAAAAAAAATCTCATGATTTCCATTTCAGTCCAAAGGGAAAATCATTGTGATGAGTCATGTTGGGCAGTTATTCACCATCAAATGTTCCTTAAATTTGGTGAAATTCTTCTTGAAGATTCTTTGCTCCTTTTCTATCAGCAGAGGGTGGGTCTTTGCCTCCTTTGACCACCGCATATCGAGGTGAAAGTCACTCTTATAATTTAACCTTCAGCATTTTTAGAGAAGTAAGAAAAACATTCCTAAGCCAATTTGCTAAACTGTTTTTCTGGACGTCACAGTAGCCTAGTCTGTGTGATCCTTTCTCTGCATTCTAGACCATAGGGCTCTGTCTTGCATGGTCCTCTGGTAACATCTCTATAATAGTGCTATAATATTACTTATAATGTTTCTTAGTTATGCCCGGCTCAACAGAACCATGAATATGTGATTCACAATCCAGATGTTTTCTCTGGAACGTCCCGTTTTTAACTAGTTGTAGCTAGTTTTTGGGCGTGGTGATCAACCTTCAGACATCTTACGTTTCTTTTATCGTGACTCACCACTGTGCGCTGTGTGCGCAACATTGAGTATGCACCTTTAATCTAAGCGAGACATGTCCTCACTTGTCCCATCTTTTGGTATCATGATAAGCTGAGTTATCCTTTAACACTTTATATCACATTTAACTTTTTAATAATCACAAATAAATCACCATTCTCTAAATATTATTTTTCCCTCATCATTTACATTGATTATATATTCTGACACAAATCTTTAGTATAGTTTTAGTAAATCATTAATTAATCAGATTGTTAGTTCATCGTTATTTATAATAATTGTTTTTACTCTGGATAACGTATTTTTACTTGGTGCTTATATTGATCGAAGACCTTTTGACCTCTACCTATCTTGACGCCCCCTCCTAGAGGTTAAAGCCTTGTGGGTTATACTTACCCCTCCAGAGGATCTGAGAAGAGCGGAAACCATGTCGGATGAGTTGTATCAGACTGGGTGGACTCTGGGGACCAGCAGGTCAAGCAGATCAGGATGGTGCTCTGGTTCCTTCTGAGCTATCTGAAGTTCCTCAATTTGCTGCTCCAGTTCCTGAAGGCTCAACTACTTCAGTCGCTTCTCACTCTTGTGAAAATTCCGCTCTGCATCCTCAATGACTCTGTCCATGGCGTCCCGTTCCTCTCTCAACTGTTGTGGGTTGATCGACTGTGGATCTAGTATTGGTAGTTCATTGGCTGGTTTCACCAACTCAGGTGTTTTGGAATGTTCATCCCAGGTTGGACTTCCAGATCGTAGTGACAGCAGTTCTTCACCGGAGATGAAACCTCCTATCCACAAGCAATGTCCGTCGGTTGCTTAGATCAGCGTTTCCCAACCCTGGTCCTCGAGGGACACTATCCTGCATGTTTTAGATGTTTCTCTCTCTAATCACACCTGATTCAAATGATCAGCCTATCATCCAGCTCTGCAGAAGACTGATAATGACCGTCAGGTGTGTTCAAAGAGGGAAATGTCTAAAACATGCAGGATAGTGTGCCTTGAGGACCAGGGTTGGGAAACACTGGCTTAGATTGGTGGGCGGATGTTTTGGACTTGGACATTTTAGCCCAGGATGTTCTGGACTGTACTTTTTGCAGAGAAGGACTTTTCGGACAAATCATATTTTCATAAACAAACACCATAAATTTATGTTAATTTGCATATAATTTCACATAACTAACACATATTAAAAATGTATATATTATACTCAAATTAAAGTATCAAAATTATACAAATTACATTGCAACAGTGTTGTACCTGAACGCGTTCATTGAATGATCGTTCACAAACAATATCATATTTTTGACGAACGTGAACAACTCGTTCACTTTTGCCAAATGAACGGGAAGTTGTGAACGTGGTTATTCTGGCATTTATTGAACTGCATTCTTATTTAGTTCACATTTCGTTCTTATCACGTTGTAATTATTGAGTCCTATAAGGTATAAAATGGGATCAAAACACAGCATTATCATAGATGTCATTTTTGTATTATTCTGAACTAATGTTGGCAACATAATGTTATGGAATAGCCAATGAGAAGAGTTTTGGGCGAAGCAGAGAGAGAGAGAGAGAGAGAGAGAGAGGGAGAGAGAGAGAGAGAGAGAGAGAGAGAGAGGGGAGTTTTTGGGAGCAGAGAAAAAGAGTTAAATGTACAGAGTGTGACCGGCAACCGGAGCAGGTGTTGTCCCGTTCTTGGAAATAAACATTGAAAACGAAACTCACTGAAACCGCTCCTTGTGTTCTAAGAACCTGCAGAGGGAAGTTAACCCCGGGGTAAGGCACTTACTTCGGCATTTTCCCCTGATTCCCTGACTACGGTCAGGATAACGTTAGGAACAGTTAATAATAAGTTTACAATAATAACACAAAAAAAGAATGAAAAAGTTCATTTTGGGATCCATGAACTTCTAGTTCATAATTTGAAAGAATGAACTGAACTAATTCATATTGAGTAACTTGAACTGAACTTTGAACTAGTTCCTAATCAAGGTGAACTTTACCAACACTACATTACAAGTATACTGTATAATCTCACATTATTTGAAACAGTCCATAAGAATTTTACACATGATCACATGATTACAAATGTATACAATACACTCCTATAGTTAGGGTTACGGTTATAAGAAAATATGATTAGTCCAAAAAGTCCTACTCTGCAAAATGTGCAGTCCAAAACATCCTAGTCCGGAACCAAATAACACGGGTACAGTATGCATAAGCGTATCTTTTAGTTGAATTGAACATCAGCTGGTACGCCCCTTTAATTCTACCATTAATATCAGATTGACTGGCCCCATAGGGAATGTTCCAGCATGATTCATGTCAGAAATGAGGCCTCGTGCTGACCAGCCACATAGATCCTGAGAATAACAAGTAGCGCACTGCCACACATTACCCATATCCCACAGCCATTTTGCTATTTCAAGGTGTTTCTGGCACTTGCCACATTTGACGACCTCATTCTCATTTTCCACTGGGGTGATGGTGCCCCAATTTGACTTACGCTCTAACATTTTGTCTTGTAGTGGATCCTGATGTCCCCTGGCCGGGGCTCTGCTTCTGCATGTAGAGTTGGGTCAGGGTAGTTTCTTTCTGAAGTCACCCCCTCCTATGAAGATCTCGACCTGGGTGGCAGCTGCGGCATCCCTGGTTCTGGTTGACGTGGTGTAGCCGTCTGCTGGTCCTCCTCAGGCTGAAGCAGGGTTTGATGTTCCAATACCCTCCTCTGGTGGTCCATCACTCCTGGGTCTGGTGCATCCTTCGCTGTGGTTGAGGGCTGACGACTCCCCTCATCTGTCATTTCTATGGTTGTCTGCTGTCGGGGTGCACCGCTCCTAACCCCCTTAGCGCATCGGGGAAAGAGAGGAGGGGTTTCAGCTGGTTGGGTTTCTCCGCAGACCCTGCTGCTTCTACTCGGAACCAAGTGACTACTGTTATCACGCCTGTTTCTGTCTTATCTCGCAGAGGTGGAACGTAGAGGAGGCAGTTATATTCCTCTGAAACTGGCCCCACCCTTCCAGGTCCTGGTGATTGTCAGGTTTACTGCCCCATTAGCCAGGTCACGCCCAGAAGTCCTTCATAGATCTCATGTGACCAGTAATTTCTTGACCACCGGCTTTTTGTTTTTTCCAAGCCTCAGCCCCCCCCCCCTTTACACTTAAAAAAAGAGGTCTTCAGTGATATTCTTTCATCATGACTCACCATTGTGTGCTTGCAACATTGAGTGTACGCCTTTAATTTAAGCAAGACATGTCCTAACTCAGTGTCTTCTGTAGAATAAACCAACCTGTCACACTATGTAAAATGAATGAATGAATAAATAAATAAACTAAAAGTTTCTTCTTTATAGTCCTGTCGACTGGGACCCAGCAGGCATGTCCATGTGGGCCCCAGAAGGGTTACGTTTGGCCTACATATACGGGGTTTATACATAGTTTCCATGGTGACCTCAAGATTCAAGAGGTTTATTGTCACATACACAATAAAAAATCCATGCAGTGACATTCATAGAGTGCACACTTACTGTCAACGTAAGAAAAGTAGTAAAAGTAAGTGAAGTTAAAAATAGTAAGACTGGTTTAAAATTAAAGCTACAGTGCAAAAATATTTTGTACAATCTACAATTTAAATTGCAGAAATACAATAAATAAATACAGACAATAAGAATTAACATGTGTTTTCCCAAATTACCAGAGAATATTTTAATTTTAATATTTATTTTTCTGGTAACATTTTACTTTTACTCCCTACATTTTTGTATAAATATCTATTCTGAGAAGTATAAAGTACAGACTCATTACTTTTTAAAACTAAACAGATGTGACAGTATGAAAAATAAACTAAAAACTGGGATTTTATATATTATAATGATGACTTTTATCTCATAATTAGGACTTTTTATCTCACAATTTTGTCTTTTCTTCATTATTTTGACCTTTTATCTCCTTGACCTTATACTCTATCTCATAATTATCCATTTTTTAAAATCTCATATTTATGACTTTTTAAAAAATCTCATAATGATGACGTTTTATCTCGATTGTGCCTTTTTGTTCCTGCCATTTTTCCTAAATTTTCTGCCCGTACCCAAAAAAATTGAGTCACAGTGACCTGATCAAACACGTCGTCTACACAGTAACTCACTTTTAAGGGCTTATATTTTGGTATACTTTTTAAAAACTTTTTTCTGATTTCTCCTCGTGAATAAGTATTATGTCATCGATGGCAAAATAAATAAATAATTTTTTTTTTAAATGCAGTTATACTTTTGTACTTTATTACAATTGAGAAGTTGTACTTTTTTTTTACTTTTACTTCTGTACTTAATTAGTTCTTCTACTTTTAACAGAGTATTTTTCCACACAAGTAGCTGTACTTCTACTTAAACACAATGTCTTTAAGCGTCTTTGAGTGTCCAAAAAAGCGCTATACAAGTTTGATTTATTATTATTATTATTATTATTATTATTATTATTATTATTATTATTATTATTATTATTATTATTATTATTATTATTATTATTAATGTCTTCATTGTCATTGTACCAAGTAAAATGACATTGAGGTCGAACTCTCAGTTTCTGTGCAAGAATTTACAGAGAGCATATAAATATATATATATATATATATATATATATATATATATATATATATATATATATATATATATATATATATATATGACTTAGGCCCCAGTAGGACTGACCTTAGACCTTAGAAACCTACTGGTGTATGAGTGTGTGTGTTAATGGGTGAAT
This sequence comes from Siphamia tubifer, assembly GCA_020466265.1. Lineage (NCBI taxonomy): Eukaryota > Metazoa > Chordata > Actinopteri > Kurtiformes > Apogonidae > Siphamia > Siphamia tubifer. The sequence goes on along the minus strand of CM035798.1, from coordinate 15,522,009 downwards.
GTGAGGCTAATGTAAAGCGCTTTAAGCACCATGAAGGTGGAAAAGCGCTATATAAGTGCAGACCATATATATATATATATATATATATATATTGTATATATATATTTATTGATATGTATCAGTAAAAATCACATTTACTTGCATTAAAAGTACAAAAAAAGTATTGCAAACTAAGATATTTGTAAATTAAATAATTTAACTACTGCAAGTAACATAAGAAGTAGAGGAAATGACGTGAAAGATACATATCATGAGATAATTAGTGTGATCTGTGACTGTGATTAAATAAAATGTTCCGATTTAAATGAATAGAGGTTGTCTTTAATTGTCCTGGATTCCTAGTGTTTTCTGCACATTAGTTTAGTTTATTAGTTCATTCATCAGGGACAATACATATAGAAATATTGACCTACACAACAGAGCTAATATGTTTGTGTCAGGTTATTGCAAAAATGATCATTTCCACCCACAGTCCCTGGACAGGTGATGTTAGAAGGTCAGGATAATAAAAGGAAGAACATGTAATGAACACACACTTTTTATTTTTTCATTAAAAATAAATAAATAAATAAATAAATACAAATGGTCATATTCAGAACAAGCATTCCAATCATGACATATTTGTTAAAGGAGTAAAGCTCAATGTAGTTCAGGATTTTAAATATTTAGGAGTCATTGTTGACTCACATTTAACTTTTAAAAAACATATTAAAAAAGTAAATGGTCGAGTTAAAAAGAATCTTGTAAATTTTAAGTTAATGAGGAATGAGATGACCACACTTTATGCTATGATTTTAACTCACATCTCATACTGTTTAACCACTTGGTCTCAAGCAAATGCAACTAATATGTAATAATACACATGTTATAAACAGGCACTGAAGATTCTGGACAAAAAAAAAAACAATACCTGTACCATCACTGTACCATCATACAGAAGTATGGTCTATTTAATTTGGACAATTTAATTTTCTAATTTAATTTTTTAATTTTTTTAAATGATCTTGCTCCACGTTCCCTTAAACAGTTTGTGTCGACCCACAAATACCACAAGGACGACAAGAGCATCATCTAGAGGAGACTGTAGAAGTGTGTTTAGGAATTCTACCTTTGGCCAAAGTGCCTTCTGGGTAAAAACAGCAGGAATATGGAACAGCATTCCTGTTAGTATTAGGTAGAGTACCACGCTCACTACATTTAAATGAGATTTTAAGAAATACCTAAAGGCAGGGCAGCGTTGTGGACAGTTTTTGTAATTGTCATGTGTTTTTTTTTTTGTTATTTATCACTTTTTAAATTATGTACTTGGCACTACAAAGAGAAGTTGGTATTTATCTGCACATAATCCTACCCAGAACATATTTGTTGTAATTTTTCCTTTATTATTATTATTATTATTATTATTATTATTATTATTATTATTATTATTATTATTATTATTATTATTATTATTATTATTATTATTATTATTATTATTGTTATTATTATTATTATTATTATTATTAGTAGTAGTAGTAGTAGTAGTAGTAGTAGTAGTAGTAGTAGTAGTAGTAGTATTATATTTACTTACCATTTCCTGTCCAGGGAAACAGACATAAACTAAACCAAACCACACACTATTTCCATACATACAGATTATTATAGTGACTCATTGCATTATTAGTGTTTACAGGCTTTGTTCAAAGCCATGGTTTAGTCAGGTGAGGTTATTTCAGGTGGGAGTTGTGGTCCACAGGTTTAGGACTCTGGAACAAATGGAAAACTGACCAAAGGAGGTTCTAAGCTTTAGAACCATGTACTGTCTTCAGACTGTGGAGCATATGGATCTAGATAACCTTTGAAAAGTCACATTGACAATAGAACCAATAGAACCAGAGGATGCTTTTATGTGGTAGAAACTCATACTTTACATACGTTTTTGACATTTGTTGTACAATCAACATGGACATTAAAGACACATTTCTACTGGTGTCCACACTTGTCAATTTTGGTCTTTTTTTTGGTCATAAATTAAATCTATTGTTGAGTTTTTATGTTGGTCTGACAGTCAGTACGTTGACATGCACTTAGAAATTGTAATTATTGCCTTACTCTGAATAACACAGAATAACACACACACACACACACACACACACACACACACACACACACACATATATATATATACTTTTTTAAAATTATTTTTTCACACAAGTAGCTTCACTTCTACTTAAGTACAGAATGTTCAGCTCAGTTCAGTTCAATTTATTTTGAATATGCAACAATAGGTAGAGGTCAAAGGTCAAGCAGAAATGTATTATCCAGTATAAAAACAGTGATTACAAATAATAATCAAGTAAATTAAATGAACAATGTGATTATTAATTAATGATTTACAAAAAATGTACTAATGATTTTGTGTGACAATGAATATATAATCAATATGAATGATAAAGTAAAATGATATTGAGAGAATGTTGATGTATTTAATGTTAATGTGCGAAAAAGTGTTAAAGGATAAAGTTGAGTGATGTTAGAATTAAGGCAGGTCAAGATGTAAGATGTATTCCTTGGAACAGGCATACGCTCACAGTGACAGCTGTGCCTAACCAATCACAAGCTCAGAAACAGAATTCTAGACTGATATTGGTTGCCTTATCAAACTGAAATGTTGATCAATATCCTTAATATTGTTATTTATTTGTAAATGTCAATGGAAATAATCTATGTATATTTAATTATTATCATTAAATTGGCTATTTAATCAATTTAATAAACTAAAGGAACGTGCTGTCAGTCACATGTCAATGGAGTGGACATCACAATTAATAAATACGCTTTTCCCCCCATCTGTCTGTGCAGCATGTTATTATTATTATTATTATTATTATTATTATTATTATTATTATTATTATTATTATTATTATTATTATTATTATTATTATTATTATTATTATTATTATTATTATTATTATTGTTGTTGTTGCTGTATTATTGTTATTATTATTATTATTATTATTATTATTATTATTATTATTATTATTATTATTATTATTATTATTATTATTATTATTGTTATTATTATTATTATTATTATTATTATTGTTGTTGTTGTTGTTGTTATTATTATTATTATTATTATTATTATTATTATGATTGTTATTGTTATTATTATTATTATTATTATTATTATTATTATTATTATTATTATTATTATTATTATTATTATTATTATTATTATTGTTATTATTATTATTATTATTATTATTGTTGTTGTTATTATTATTATTATTATTATTATTATTATTATTATTATTATTATTATTATTATTATTATTATTATTATTATTATTATTATTATTATTGTTGTTGTTGTATTATTGGTAATAGAGGTAGTAGTATTACAGAATGGCATGCACAGGGGCGGGGGTGGGGGTGGGGGTGGGTCTTGCCCACCCCGGCTTCACTTAGGCCTGTCTAAAAATAGCCGTCTACATCTGCCACTGGTGCAAAGCCCTTCATAACTTGCACCACCGCCACTGAAATAATTTTTTATCAGGAGATCTGTGAGTGGAACGAACGCTCAGGCATGTGATAGAGGTGACTGTGAGATACCCCCCACAGGAGAACGTCCTTCGGGATGAATGTGTGGTCTGTTGTGGGTGGGAACATCTGGAACAGCCTTCCCTTCACAATAAAAGCTTGCCCCTCATACTCCACTTTTAAGGGTAACCTAAAAAAAATGGCTCAAAACAACACAAACTTGCCAGCATTAGTTGTTTTATTGTATTTTATTCTGCATTTTATCTGTAATATATTTACAGTATAATGTATTTTATCAGTTTTTTGTTGTTGTGTGTTTATTTATTTATATTTTTAACCTACTGTATATTATATGTTCTCTGCTTCTCCTGGCCCTGTGTTATGTTAACGTCATTAGGTGTTGTGTGTTCATTAATTCTTGTTTGTGATTCTTTGTTGTTTATTTTTATCACAGGGGAACTGCCAATGCAAATGAGCCTTTTGGTGTATTTACAGAAATCTTCATTATTGTACAGTGTCCCTCTTTTCCAAATAAAATACAATACATTTTTCTCTGTTCAGGCCTTAAATGTTGATTCAACAGTTTTCATCAAGTCTTCCTAAATTTATTTTTCTTTTTAATTCTTTTACACATCTTTGGATTGGTCTTTTGATTTTTTTTAATTCTCTTTATTCATTTAATAATTTCTTTTCTTTTAATTCTTTGGATACCTTTTCCCATTTTGATTTTCCTCTCCCTGACGACATTGAGTAAAGTAACAACTGGGACATTTTAAATAAAATTCAAAGGACTGAACTATGGGTCGACATCAGGGAGAAAACATCGAAAGAGGAGAGTAGATCAGATTAAGATAGGAAGAAATATAGGATGAGATTACGATTTATTGTTTAGATCAGGGGTGTCAAAGTGTGGTCCTCGAGGGCCGGTGTCCTGCATGTTTTAGATGTTTCCCTCTTCCATTACACCTGGAGGTCATTACATCATTATCAGTCTGATGAGGAGCTGATTATTAACTCTTTAAATGTCAGCGCTGATGTGTTCTGAATGGATGATTTTGTTTAAATATTCAGAAAAATTTAACCATTTTCCTTTTAGTTTTGTGCATGGACAAGGTACCAAAAAGCAAGAGTTTTTTTTGTATTTTATTTAAACATTTTTTAAAGGCAAAATTAAAATTACTGGGACCAAATTTCAATAGTAGTTTTCTTCTTTAGTAATTTTTTTCAAAAATTTTCCACACTATTTGTCATTTTGTAAATATTTATTAGTTTTTGTTGCTCATTTTGTTTATTTTTCTAAAATTTTTTTATTTTTCATTGTAGTATTTTTCTTTGATTTTCTGCCATTTGTGTCTTACTTTGCTCATGTTACCAATTATTTTGTTAGTTCTCAGGAGTTAAAGGGTTAAACTAAATCACATGGAAGAGGGAAATATCTAAAATATGCAGGACACCGGCCCTCGAGGACTGAAGTTTGACACCTGTGGTTTAGATTCTAGAATTGATGATTTTTATTCATGATTTAATGATGATTTGTGATCATGCTTTGTTTTGCTGAAATTACCTAAAATACATTTGCAAAAAGTTAATTCTTTTTCTTCCTTGAATCATTCTCAATGGGATACAGTAGGTTTATGAATGTAAAATGTTAGGTTTTTTTGTGCATATTGCCAAAGGTTCTAAATATTTTAGCCATATTTCCTCTTAATAACCACGTGTATACACTGTAGATTTTGCAGTGTTAATTTGGATACAATGGGAACAAATACACTCTAGAAATAGTTAAATAAACTCTCTAAGTGTTGATTTAACACTGCAAAATTTACTGTGTACTTAGGGCTTTACACTTTTCCTTGCCTTAAAACTTGTATCCATCCCTTAACCAATCAGGCTGGTATTATTACTGTACCTAGTGGGTTTTAATAACAGAGGTAGCAGGATAAAGTCTCTGCTTTTTGTGGATGATGTGGTCCTCTTAGCTCCATTGAGTAATAACCTCCAGCTCTGATTGAAGCGATTCGCAACCGAGTGTGAAGCGGCTGGGATGAAGATCAGCGCCTCCAAGTCTGAGGCCATGGTCCTCAGATGGAACTGGGTAGAGTGCCCTTTCTGGGTCGGGGGGGAAGGTCCTGCCTCAGGTGGAAGAGTTTAAGTACCTCTGGATCTTATTCATGAGTGACAGGAGGATGGAGCGGGAGGTCGACAGGTGGATTGGAGCGGCTTCCACAGTAATGCTGGTGCTAAACTGAGCATTCGTGGTGAAGAAGGAGCTAAGCCAGAAGACAAAGCTCTTAATTTACCGGTCGATCTACGTTCCGACCCTCACCTATGGTCATGAGCTTTGGGTCATGACTGAAAGAACGAGATCACGGGTACAAGCGACCGAATTGAGTTTCCTTCGCAGGGTGGGTGGGCTCAGTCTTAGAGATAGGGTGAGAAGCTCAACACATCCGGGAGGGGCTCGGAGTAGAGTCGCTGCTCGTCCATGTCCAGAGGAACCAGCTGAGGTGGTTCGGACATCAAGTGAGGATACCTGTCCATCTGGGAGGAGACCTCATGGCTGACCCAGGACATGTTGGAGGGATCACATCTCTCGGCTGGCCTGGGAATGAATGGGAATCCCCCTGGAGGAGCTGACTGGGGTAGGTGGGGGTGAGGGAAGTTTAGGCTTCTTTACTGAGACTATACTGCACCTGTGACCCGGACCCGGATAAAACGGGAGACGACGAATGAATACAGTACTGTACACTGACTGTTGCATTGTTAATAAACTTTATTTTGCACATATAAACAAAATAGAAACAACACTACAGAAGAAAATATTTTGACAACCATCTTAAAAACAAACCATGACAGACATTAAACAGAACTTTTCCACAAAACATGTATAATTATCACCTATTTAACTGTCCATAAATAATCCTAATGAGTAAGAAAGTCATTTACAAAAGAACATCTGTTCGAAATGGAATAGGATGAAGCAAAGCTTATCCCAGTCTTATCCGAATTTACCCTTATATATTCATGATTAAGTAATTATTTACAAACATTCCTATCAACCAGTGTTTCATAATCATTCCTCCTGAGTGTATTTGGAAAAATACACTTTCTTAAATCGCAAAATACTTCTTGAATGAAATTGGAATGTTGTTTAAATTTCATTTCCCCTATTAAATAATAATCACCTTCTTTTTTCTGTGAATAGTTTTTTTATGTTGCCTGGAAGCATTTTATTATTTGTCCAATACATGATTTGTCCAGTCTTGAAATCAACCAGAACCTTAAACTTTAATGCGTATAATAGTTTATTAGTGTTCTCCAGGTATCCTGCATGACTTATTCGTCTTATAGCTTTTTTTTTTTCGCATTGTGTATAATGATTGTATTTTGGTTTTGTGGGAATGACCCCAGAATTCTACACAATATTATGTGTCTTTGTGGCACAGACTGGGTAAAACAAAGCCACTAAAAAGTAGGGTTGGGGAGGTGTCGGGGGGGGGGGGGGTTCAGTCAAAGGCCTGAAACAACATGGAAATAGTTGTGCCAAAATTCCATTTACGGCCCTTCCATCCATAATCACCTTATAAACTGAGCAGAAATAACACAACACATACGCAAGAACAGAGTAGAAACTGTTGAAAATGTAAAGTATTTTGGCTTAAAACAGGAACTGGCCTCATCCAAGTGTAAGTGAAGAGGAGAAAACGGGGAAGTGTGTTTGAATGTGCTGTCTTTTCTGTCAGTTCCTCATAGATCATCTATGATGGGGGGGGTGGAAGGGGGGGTTGCTTCCTGCTGCTTTAAAGGCTCCTTTAATAAGACGTCAAACCAACCACATTTCACCACAATCACTGCATTCTTCTGGAACACCTGCACTGGTTTCTACGTCTCTCCTCTGATGTCTCTGTCTGGAGGCATCCGGGCCCGACGTCCATCAGCTCCACTTCCCTTTTCCACCCTTCAGATCTCTTCTTAGTGAATATTTCATGCTCTACTAGTCACTAAACTGCCTGTCCCAGAGCGCCGGCCTTCCCTTTTGTGCAAAGAAAGCGCCTGCTCTTCTTCAGCACTTAGTGTTTTTGCAGCAGATTGAGCGTCGCTGCGATCATGGCTGAGTCATGAGCCCCACGGCGCTGTTAAAAGGACGCTCACAGGAGGAGGATACAGTCCAGGCAGTGTTTAGAGGAGCTTCAGTCAACGCAGATGGAAGCAGATACTTCAGCCTCCAACAGCCAATCAGGATCTACTGCATCAGCTGCACGGACCAGGCCGCCTTCGCCAAAACCATGTCAGGATGCAACTAATGGATGGAAAGTTTCTTCAGCAATAGTTATTCATCCATTTTACAAGTTGTCTTGTTAAAGCATGACATGTTTTAGTGGAAGTAAAGACTTGAGTGTTTTTCTTTTAAAGCACCAAACAGGGACTGAACAGTGTTGAATGATCATGAACGTTATTTTATTCTAATGTTTTCTGTTTCCTTTAGGTTTTTGGTTTGTTCTCGGTTAACCCATAACAACCCAGTCGCTACTTTTGTGACAGTTTTCAAATATATTCAAATATAATCCTCTGTATTTTGCATTTTTACTGTCATGTACTCGTACTCTCCTCATCTCCCGCTTCATGTGGGTCTGGGTCGCGGGGGCAGCAGCCTCAGTAAAGTAGCCCAGACTTCCCTCACCCCATCTACCTCAGCCAGCTCCTCCATGGGAATCCCGAGGCGTTCCCAGCCCATCCGAGAGATATAATCCCTCCAACGTGTCCTGGGTCGTGCATACATAAGATTTTTACTGTCATGTATTTTCTTATATTTAATGTAGATCTTCATGAAAACTCAGAGTAAATGAAATTAATAATTACATTTACATCTATGCTGGACCATGAATGTCACCCCCTGCAGGACGCCCTGTCTGTTCTAAAGAGCAGCTTCAACGACAGACTGATTCACCATCGCTGTGTGAAGGAAAGGTTCTGCAGATCTTTCCTTCCTGCTACAGTCAGACTGTACAATAAGCACCAACAAGCACTGTCCACTCCCCACACCTGACAATTACCAACATCATGTGCAATCACATGTGTGCAATAATCTGCATATATTTATATTTATTTTTTTAAATTTGAATGCTTTATTTTGAAAATGTGCAGAATGCAACAATAATCAATATAATAATAATAATAATAATAATAATAATAATAATAATAATAATAATAATAATAATAATAATAATAATAATAATAATAATACACAATGACATGTCCGAAAAGGAGTAGGATGAAGCATAAGCTTATTTAATCCTACCCCTTCTTCACTTCCCCAATAACCTGAATTCATCTTATAGCAATAGAGTGCATAGTACAAAAATGATTATAGTAATAATAATCATAATAATAATCATAATCATAAATAATTGAAGTACTAAACATATACATATATACAAAAAAAAACAGTGCAACAAAAACAACAACAACAAATGAGCAGATAGGAAAGTAGGTAACAAATAGATTTTTTCTTTTTCCCTAATTTGTCTTCATTTTGTTCTCATTTTTTAACCCCACTGAGGGGGAGTCAACATTGCTTGAAATCAATGCATATTCCAGTCTTGCAGCCAAATACTCCAATATTTAGTGCATGTGTGTGACCATCATCGGTCCTCCCTGAAAGCTGAGCAGACATCCTTTATTAGAACTCTCTATTATAAGCCAGGGAGGGCAGTGCTACACCTCAGTGATGTGTGGAGGAAACAAAGACTGGACAGGACGGACAGGACGGACAGGACGGACAGGACACAGTATTTTTTTTTTTACTGTGAATAAGAGTTTTAAGAGTTTCTATATTATTTAATAATCTCTGCTGTATATATATTTTTCTAACATTCTGTATCTTTATTCTATGCCATTGAATGCTAAGTGCCTTTCTGTTCCTGTTCCTGAGCATTGCAATACCGAAATGTCCCCATTGTGGGACAAATAAAGGATATCTTATTGTAATTTGGACCCAACAGAGAAAACTAAAGAAAAGGTCACATTTTCACATTTAACATTTATATCACTAACCCTTTAAACTTCCACTCAATTTCACCTACATTTCTGAATAAAGTCCATTCAATGCTGTTCTTTAAATATTTTAATAACATGCAGTTGGTGTTTGATTATATTAGAAATGAAAATATCAAGATGAAAACTGAGTCTTGGTAAATGATGCAATAGATAAATAATTTGTGGATAAATTATTGATGTTTTGATGTGTTTTGGACTATATTTGGACAGTTTTTTTGTGTGTTTTTGTTGGACTATGACTGTGTTTGTTAGAATATGGTTCCACTGTGAATAATTATGAGACATAAAGATTCAGATCAGCTGTTTGACATTTGTATTTTGAACAAATAAGTCATTGTACCTGCTGTGGATATTTTCCGATCTGTAAGAATCTCTGTTGTCAAACTATATTAGGTCGTGTGACATTTGGGACAGGTTTGTGTAGTTTTATTAACATTTTTGAGCGACTACTTCCAGCCTATATGTGGACCCTTGGAAGTTTAAAGGGTTAACTTAACATAAACCCAATGTCTTCAATCCAATGTTGCAGAAGATGGTAACTACGGAGCTTCTGAACATCTAAATGGGTCATATTTGATGACCATGAAAAGATGACAAATTATATTTTGTACCAATTTTTTACATGTATTGATAGAATTAGTAGATGAACAGGTATTAAACATTTTACATCAGTACATAGTTCTGTTTGCTTTGAGTATTTAAAGGTTAAATTCTACCGGAACTGAGGTGTCATCTAAAGGACCTTTACCAGTGGAATGAGTTTTGGTAGAAACAGTGTAAGTAGGATGAGGATGAAGTTTAGCAGCTGATTTAATGTGTCTGTAACGACCAGGATGATCAGATTAAAGCAGGGATGTCCAAATCCAGTCCTCGAGGGCCGGTGTCCTACATGTTTTAGATATTTCCCTCTTCCGCATGATTCAGTTTAACCCATTAACTCCTGAAACTTTAGCAGTTCAACAGTAAAAATAATTAAAATGAGCAACAAAATGAACAAAAATGGCCAAAGTCATCAATAAAATGAACATAAATAACAAAATAATTAGTAACATGAAGAAAGTAAGACACAAAGTTTTTGTTCATTGTTTATTTTTCTACATTTTATTTTTATTCTTTTTTCTTCTTAGTTTCTTCATGTTACTAATTATTTTGTCTGTTTATTATTCATTTTTGTTAATTTTATTGATGACTTTAGCCATTTTTGTTCATTTTGTTGCTTATTTGAACTCTTTTAACTGTGGAACTGTGGAAATTTCAGGAGTTAAAGGGTTAAACTGAATCATGTTGAAGAGCGAAGTATCTAAAACACACACACACACACACACAGCTCAGTGTTTTCTGCAGGTGAATGTCTACTGGTTGTGACTTTTGAGCATGACATGACCATGCAAAGATGACAAACTGTATTTTACTCCAGTTATGACCTTCACCAATGATGTAATGTTTTCACTGGAGTGGGTCTGATTGTTTAACTGATAGAAAATTATGGATGGATTTTGATAAAAATTCCAGGATACAGTATGTTTGGAGTGTCACAAGGAATAAATTAATATATTTTGGTGATTATCTGGAAGAGATCCTTGATTCTGGATCACCTTGAATTTTATTCTCCATTTATTGCAATGTAAAATGTATTCCATTTGTGTTCAGGGTCAAATTGAATCATGTGGAAGAGGGAAATATCTAAAACATGCAGGACACCGGCTGACCAGGACTGGAGTTTGACACCTACTGTATGCCAAAACGGTACTTGTTCTGATCATTGTATAATAAACTCTCTGTATTGGCCATTTTGGCCAAAATATCCAATTGGAGAATGAGTTGTGACTGCTTCTGGAGAACAATCTGCTGATGCTGAAGGTGTGTGTGATTGCAGACAGAGGAGATGGACAGGAAATGAAATAAGTCATATTCCCAACCATGATGCATTTGGAATAGTTGGTTTGGACCTACTGTCTACTGTCTATGGTTTGGACCTGAGTTCATGTTCTCATCACCAGAGTTCGGCTGTTGGTGCGAAATGTCCAAAAAGAGGTGGTCTCAGCCCACTTGGTTTACTGCAGATCTGAGTGCGATTGATGTTTTAAATTAACTCAAGTAAAGGCTTTTAGTGTGAATGGAACGTTTGGTGTTTACCAAGTGCTGTTGGTGTGAAAGCACCCTAAGAACCTCTTTACTGAGGGAGTAGCATGTGGCAAAGGGCAGCATGAAATACACAACAACAAACAGTTAAAACATAAAATGAGTAACAGGACATTAATTTAAACGATGTCATTTAGTCTGTAGCACTTTGAGTTGTATTACCCTACCCTACAATTGTTCTACGACCCTCTAGAATGTTGCAACAGCTCCAGTTCACTTTGAATGGACATTCCCAGTGTTCTGCGGGTGGATTTTTTTTCAATAACCGCCCGATGAGCTATTAACACCCACTGCCAATGGCAACGAGTTTTGTCACTTCAGATTCACGTTACCATATCACTCCACAGGTAGTTCGGCCACTCTTAAGGTAAATATTTGCTACATTGTAACGGCTATTTTATCCAATCTGTTAGAGTAGTAGCAGTAATAAACTGTAATAACCCATAGAATAAGCAGGATAATGTATTGCACACGTGTGACTATTGAATAATATTTCCCTCCGGGGCGGAACAATACATTATCCCTTACTTCTTCTATGGCCCTCAATAATGTTGGGACAGTTCCCATTCACTTTGAATGGATGTTCCCAATGTTCTGCGGGCGGATGTTTTTCGATAATTGACATTTTTCTGATAGTGACGCGTGTGCAACACATCATCCCTGACGTATCTGTTTTAAACGTTAAATGTGCTAAATCTCACATACTTTAAAAAACCAAAGCACATTTAATGTACAGGACAATTCAAGGTGCTTTACATTAAACATAAGAAAATTTTAATTATTAAAATGCATTTAAAGACAATTAAAATAAGAGACATAAAAACGTTTTAAATAAATGTTTAACAGGAAATAGTAATGTTTTCAGGCCTGATTTAAATGAACTTACAGTTTTTCCCAGACCTCAGGTATTCAGGTAGTTTGTTCCGCAGGTGAGGAGCAGAACAACTGAATGATGCTTCACTTTGTTTGGTTCTGATTTTGGGAACACACACTAAGCCTGTCTCTGATACTAAGATGAATCACAAAAAAAATGACTTTATTGCTGGTTAGTTCATGTTTTTAATAAATATGATGCTGTGTTATTCCACATATATGGTCAGCGTTACCCAATAGGCGGCCCGCGGGCCCACACCAACTTGTGAGCAAAAAGATAATTTTTTTAAAAATATTGTGATGGTGCTACATTAGCGCCATCCTCTCTGGCCCGTGTGTGTTTTTCTTTTCTCTCGTCTTTTTTTAAGTGTGTGAAGCGCGGCTCTCCTGCAACATATGTTTAAACTGGACATTGTCATCTGGACCTTTCCTCACTACTCAGTCATTTCCCCAGGTGGTGGACGTCTGGAGGTGCACACACGCGCACACACACCTGCTGCAGATCCGGACCACTGTTATATCCTCTTAATTCACGCTTCATAGAACACATGAGCATTGACTACAGGACACAGACATTCATTCATTGTTTTGGGTTTTTCTTCTGATTGTGTTTATGTATGGAGGATAATTGGTGCCATTGTTTATATGAAACATATGAATATATATAAATATAAATAAAATTGAATTGAATATGAGTTTCAGTTTGATGTATGTTCCATGTAAATATTGTAGATTGTGTGTTAATTAAATAATGTGGTAATTGGTATGTCCATGGGTGGAGCTTAGGGGTATATAAAGGGGAGCGTTTCCCAGTAGTGTGGGGGGTGTAGTTGGAGATAAATTCTGTAGATTTAAACAGATTTGAATTTGAAGTAGAAGTCAGAGTGAGGCTGAAATGTGTTCTTTTTGTGCTGAATGGTAAAAGAAACCAACTTTACTGTAATAACTTTAATAACCAAATATTTCTATTGAGTAAATGGTTGGTTCTCAACTTTTGTTTCCAGAGTGCAATTTGTCTTTGTGTGACCCTGACAATAATATTCCTGAATGCCAGGCACAACTAATAATGCTATAATTCACTATAAGTGCAGATTCAACATTGTTATCTGTATTGTCACTGGAGTGGGGCTGTTGAGTCGCCATGTGCCACATGGGTACTGTGGCCCTTGGCTTGGTGCCCAGGTCAGAATTTGGCCCTTTATGAAATCTAATTGGGGAACCCTGATGTACATGTATACAATGAATTAGTAAATATTCCACTAGAAATAACCTGTAAAGTGAATGGATCATAATGTGCAGACAGTGTTTGGAAGTAGATCTGAGAACAATATTCCTTTGGACTAAAACCTATTCTCTTGTTCATTACAATAATTCAACAATTTCACATTTTGACCCCAGACTTATGTTGGAAACTTGATCCAACCAATATTTAAGACTTGAGTTTTCTTTATCACTAACACACATGTGAGAACATTTCATTAGTTTTATTTGACTAATAGACCAGTCTAATTAGAATGAGCGGTTAGACTAGATTAAACAACAGCAGATGGTTTTGATTCCTAGTGGGTGTTTGGGTGTTAATGGGTTAATATTCTGTGTCTACTATGACAGACACAGCTGACAGTTTATGTAACATTGGCCTGTTTCACACTTGCCCCAATCAACCAGTGCTTGTGTGTTGTGTTGTAGTGGGCTGATGTGAACAGCCATGCCTTTGTTACCCATAACACCCTCCTCAGCTGTGGTTCACAGATACATCAACGTATAATTAGCATGAGTCATGGTTTTAGTGACATTTTTTGCTTTTCATTCCCACAGAATAAATACAAACTTATGTGATGTTCCTCTGAGTGCGTATCATCTCGTGTGTCGTCACTGACAACAGCAGGTTGACACGCGTTTTAGCCTCAATAAAAACTGTCGTCACTGTTTCAACTCTACTTTTTACTGGTGTCCATCAGTCAAACTGGGACAAACCGTGACAGTGTGGGTCATGAGATGAGATAACTTGGTGCATTCAAGTACCAGGACATGACACAGTCTCATCATAGTTAAAGTTGCAGGAGAAAAAAAAAAGAATACTATAATTTTTACCTCTCAGAAGAACCTGAACCTATTTCAAATCTGAACCTGAACCTGTGTAAAATGTACCCCTGATAAACTGTTGATCCATCCTATCAATCCATGTAAATCAGGGGTCTCAAACATGCGGCCCGCTGACAGTTCCAATGCAGCCCGAGGGATGAAGAGTATAATAACCTATTAAATGACTCCATGTTTTCTTCTCAGCTTTTTCTTTGCCTATAAATAATGACAACTTCCAATTTGTCTCATTATTTGACTGTAGAAAAATTTTAAATTACAAAAATATATACATTTTCAAACTATCCTGTAACAATAAAATGTGAATAAACTGAAATATCTAAAGAAAATTAGACACAATTTGAACAATTTTCTGCTTCTGTTACTAAAAGTTTAATGTCTTTGTAGAACTGATCCATTATAAAACACATGGACTAATGATAAATTGCCCTTATTTTCCTTTTTTTAATATTTGGATAATGTATAAAAGTATTTTCTTAATGTAATTGTAACGGACCACGGGAAACCCAAGCGCAGAACAGGAGACGTGCGTAAAAGTCCAAACAAAGTTTTATTCTCACACAGTTTAGAATAACAACACAGAGAAGTGAGGACAGGTCCTCGTTAAAGTCTCTTGGAGCTGGGCTGTACTTATCCAAGCCGGGCCCGAAGGTCTTCCTCAGATCCAGGAGTGGGACTGGAATCAGACCGATTCTGGTCCACGGTTGAGGCTGATGACGAGGCTCGTAGTCGGGGTTCGTTCCGGGGTCGGGGCAGGCGGCGAAAGGCTTATCAGTATCCGGACCAGGTTCAGAAACAGACAGGGACAACAGGCAGAAAACGGAGGTCGGACAGAAACGGGACTGGTACACGGAATTACAGGAGATACAGAATGCTGGAAAATCAGAGGACTGGTCATGATAATCTGGCAATGGTTCAGACCAGAATGCGGGCTTATATGCTCCTCACCTGATGGACACACCTGGGTCCATCAGGTGAGTCGCATAATCACATCAAGAGGGGAACACAGAAAGAGGTGAAAGGTGACACACAGGGAGAACATAGAGCAGACACACACAGACAGAGAAGCAAACAGAACACACAAGGAACAGAATATGACAGTAATGGGTGTTTTTTTTGCTCTCAACCAATGACAAAAATGTGTAGTTGTCAATATTTACAGGTTATTATGTTTTCTTTTTCCCGGTCTGGCCCATGGTCAAGAGATATGACCCATTTGGAGGTTCAAAGGCAGTGTCGTTACCATGGAAACACCATCATCTTCTACATACAACATTGACTCACCAGTAAAATCAGGGAGCAGCAACTTCCTCAGTCGTATTCGCCTAAGGAACCATAGACGACAGGATCTGCAGTGACTCATCTTTGTCCTCTCCTGACCTTTGACCCCAGGCCTCCTCCTCCACCCTCACTTGTCTGGATGCCCCCGCCCACCTGACTCATCTTACTGGATGGACCATATCTATATAGAAAGGGTAGATGTTGCGTCTCCATTGTCTGGATATGTCAATATTGGAGCAGTACAAATTAGATTTTTACATTCTCATTTTAAAGTGGAATAAACTTTAATTCATAATTAAACAGGAATAAAATACTGTCATGTAAAGAGGGCAATTGACAGTGAATTATTATTTAGCAGAAAAAATGAATTTTTCTTTGTTTTGACATAATAACTCTAAACTTTATTCTGAGGTTTTATGAACATCTACATAATCAGTTAATTAAATAGAGAAAAATATCTGATTTACACTTAAAAATGTAAAATGCAGAGCATAATGTGAGATGAAATGATGATAAAACACTTTAAAAAGGTTAAAAACAACGAAAGCTTCATTTGGAAACTGCCCCAAATGCAGTTAAAATGAATTATTTAAAATGATGACATCCTTCCATAACAATAACAGACACTGTCTAACACCGGATGCTGTAGCAGAATAAAACCCAGACACAATGATGAGTTAACAGCAAGACTGGAGATGGATGTAGATATATACAAGACTACTGACCAATGCATGTTTGTGTTGTCTGGGTAACACATACTCCAGTTACAACATGTCTTTGTTCACTTTTTTCAACCACTATTGTTTTTGCTGATTCAGATAAACTCCCAGACAATGAGCTTTTCAAAATAAAAACTGACACAGTTCAGTAATATGTTCAGTAAATGGATTCTTATCACACTATTAGACTATGTTAAAGGGTTTACAGACATATTTAGTTTTCATATAACAGAGTTAATGGTAGTTGCTTTTCCATTGATCCTCTAATTATTGAAATATAATTTGCTGAATGGAAAAATAAAATTTTTGCCAAATCCCTCATTTTTTGGTTGAAGGTACTTTGCAAGAGGTGTTTTTTTTGGGCATAAAAAATGAGAATATCTGATAAAACTGCCAGAGAAACACTTTTTTCAGTTCCTCTAGGATTTGCAGGTCTTTTTTTAGATTGTTGCGGCTTAAAGTTGTCATTCCATGGTTATTTCATTAATATTACTGTGTTCTCCATTGTTATTGAATACATTGTGTGTTGGTTCTATTAAAAAAAAAAGTTTCCAGCTGTTTTTTCACGGTAGAAAAATGACTTGAGTTTACCAATACTTCCTCAAACATGTCCATGACGCCGTGATGAGGTGTCTCTGATTGGCTCAGAATGCATGAAGGAACACTCCCCCCTCCCCTCTCGCTATGTGTGTGTTTACCTTTACCAGAGTATCCTCCAGCTAGGTTTCGTGCCGTTGCTTGTTTGCAGGGGAAAAAAAAACAGGCTTTATTTCCACAGAGAGCACATGAACCAGTTTGATCCAACATTTTTTTCCAGTTTGTGCAGCAGCTACTGTGGCTCAGTCTTCTCTTGTAGATGCTAATGCTAATGCTACTTCAGATTCGCTGCAATGGGGGACAGGCTTAACCCCACGTGGGTGTCGCTGAAGTCCATCTGACGTCAGATGGACCAGCTTTTTCTGGGTCCCTCGTTCCTCTTGTTGTTTTGTGTGAATGCAGTATGCAGCCAGTGGAGGTGATGAACCACTGTCAAAGGCAGCATGTGTTGGTAAGTCGGGGTGACCCATCACATTCCAAAAGGAGCGTGGAAAAGTGGTTTTCAGCAGAATGACACCTTTTAAAATGGCGGCATCTGCAAAAGAGGTACACAAATGTAGAATTTTCACCATATTTAACTGTTTTTAAGTTGTCATAACTGTTGTATTATATAAAGATTGACATTGTGCAATGGTCATTTTCTCCATAAAACACACATGACAAATAATGCTATTTACATAAATGTGGAGTAATCGGTCAATGCGTAGCACTTCTCCGATTTGATGCAGATCAGATCAATTTTGTCAGATAAGACGAGACGAAATATGTTCGTTGACAACCCTTTTTCCCCATGATGATAATGACGAGACGACACAGCTGTTATAAAAACACTGACGATAACTGTGCTAATGTGCATGCTCGCTGACGAATAAAAACAAGATGAAAATGTCCGAGCGCTGCGAGTTGGAAATAGTTTAACTTTTAGAACAAAACTCTTTCACTGACCAATCAAAAGCAAGGAGGAGGCGGGTCAACCACAGTGTGTTAACGTTTACACATACAATGTATTTAACACCGAAGTGTGTCACGACTGTGTAACTTAACAACAACACACGTTCTCAGAATGCTCTCTGCGCTAAAACACATACTGTGGACACAGGGGTTCTTAATCCTGGTCCTTGAGGGTCAATGTCCTGCACGTTTTTTTATGTTTCCCTCTTTCAGCACACCTGATGGTCATTATTAGTCTTCTGCAGAGCTTGATGACAGGCTGGTCATTTGAATCAGGTGTGTTAGATAAGGGATAATTATAAAACACGCAGGATAGGGGACCTCGAGGACCAGGATTGGGAACCCCTGGCATAAACACATGCTAGTTCTGGATTGAAACACAGAGACCTACCAATAAACATTAACTCCTGATAGATGTTATGACTGATGTTCTTTATGTGTGTTTACATTTTATCAAAAACCGGTACCTTAACACCTCTATTTTCAGTTCCTGTGGTCATTACATTGAAATTCAATCAATAAAGGTGTTTATTGAGTCAATTGTTTAAGCGGCGACAAAAGTTCAGGGATTGCTGAGCAAAGACAAAGACGACTTCCACCTCTTTTCGCCGAACAAACCGATCTCCGTTCCGTGGGTAAACACCCAAGTGTTCGGTACGAGGTAAAAGCTTATATTGAATGCTCTGTCCAATGGTGTAAGCCAAATGATTATAATACATCGCACTTCTGTCCTATTATTATAATATATAAAACTTCTGTGACATGTCCATCAGAGTGTCCTTTAACATCTGTGAATAATTTGTGTCAATCGGATACTAAGCTACACAGGTAACTCAGTTTTGATTTCCAGACAGTTATGCCTGGTTTCGTGGTGGTGGGTCACATATATGTTTTCACACTAGTTTTCTACCTCCATCTATTAAAAGATATTTATTTTGAATTGGTCCACAAGTTTATGTGATGTATTATTATTCAGAACATTTTATCTGGACAGTGTTTGATCTTAAATTTTTTATTTCATTTCAATGCATTTGCTCAGTTATAAAGGTAGCTGTAGTGTTGTAATGTTTTTATGTGTTGCTATTTCTAATAAATTGAAGAAGCACTGAGGATTTATTCCATCAAGACATGTAATCAATATGTCATCAATATATACTAGAACACAACTCAACTGGAATTAATACACAAGAATATTCCTGAAATATATAGACTAAAACTGGACTAAAATACCTTGTACAGTATTAACGTGTGACTAAACGTAGACTAAAATGTTGAGTTTTAGTCGACTAAAATATGACTAACAAAAATGATTTGTGAAAGACTAAAAGTGACTAAGACTAAGAATGAACATTGACAAAAGAGTATGACTAAAATGAAAAATGAGGAACAAAGTTAACAATGATACAGATGTTAGTAAAAATATCCACATATCCCAGGAGACATGTTTGTTTACTTCTGGTTAAAGCTGTCGTCTTTGGTTACGTAACAACTGGTGGAGTGAACTGATGATGTAAGTGAGTGTTGAAGGGGTGTCCTAATTCATAGGGGTTGATTTTCTACCTGTTATAGCTCTGTTTGAAGGAGTAATGGGTGAAAAAGGATACAGCCTTACACTTCAGACATTTCAAAATATTCATAATTGTTGTTCAGGTTATTCATGTTTTTAAGAAACAATAGTTTGTTTGATTATAAATACAGTAACATGACATAAAAAAGAGCAAAATGTGGAGGTGTCAATATTTATAGGTTATTATGATAGTATTTTACTGATCTGATTCATTTTGATCTGTATGTGGAACCTGAAATATAATTATCAATATATTTACTATTATCTTTGTATTTCGCAAATGTATCCCAGGGGTCAGACTGGACTGGATTTGGCCCCCGGGCCGCATGTTTGACACCCCTGCTATCAAGATTTAAAAAGTTCATTATCGGGCTGAATATCCGCAGACGAGCCTGTTTGTGTTTGCTAACTGATAAATCTAAAGACTTTCATTTTGACCCTGTTGATTTTAACATAATATTTTCTTTCCAAATAAAATCAATCCAACAAATTCCAGCTCTGGATCACTTCTATTTTGGAAAAAGCTGTTATCTGATGTGCTCCGACAGTAAGAATGTGGACTTGGCAGAGGTTTTTAGGAAGGAAATGGTGCTGAATGACCTGTTAGTTACTGACAATGTCACAGTGCAGCCCACAGTGTGTGACACAATAACGGCTTGTTCTTACCATTGAACATTGTGGCTGCGTTTGGATCGTTGCCACAAATGCGCTGTCAGGGTTTTGCTTCCCCTCCACCAGCTCTCCAAACAAACTACGACTTATCCTCTGCCTCATAATGGCGCCTTTTTCCCCCCTGAATGTTCGTCCTGGTGACAGCGGCTGATGTAGCGCCGCAGTCACTGCATGGGCCCATTTGTCTGGCCTTGTCTTGCTCAGAGGCACAGTGGACAGGGCAGGACAGACCCTTTAACCTCTGATGTGTCGGTGCTGACACATGGTTTAAATATTCAGAAAAAATTCACTCATTTACTTATTTTTTTTCATGGAACTAATGTATGGAAATAAAGAAACTGATGTAGAAAAATAAAAACTTATAAAATTACAATACTAGTTATTTCTTTCTTTGTTTCTTAACTTTATTTTATTTTTTTTGGCTATTTTTTTTCAAGTTATGCATTATTTATATTTGTCTTTGTTAATTGTGTTACTTATTTTGCTTATTTTTCTGTATTTTATTTTTTATAATATTCTTTTTTTTCCACTTTTGTTCTGTTTGTATCTTACTTAATCGTGTTACTTATTAATTTATTGGTTTATTATTCATTTTTGTTGGTTTTCATTGATCACTTTGGCTGTTTCTGTTAATTTTACTGCTTATTCTTTTTCTGAATGTGGAACTGTTAAAGTCTCAGGAGTTAAAGGGTTAATACTGAGAGTAGAAATGGAGCTGAATCATGGGTGTAAAATTAGATGTTATAGACGTGTCCATACCAATATTTGGATGTTTCTAAAATGTCCATACCAATCTTTGAATGAGAAATTACACAACATTCAGGAAACAAAAAGTGAATTTTTCCCCTCAAAGATGACGTGTCATTGGTGAAGACAGTCTCTCTATCTGTAGTGTTGCTTTCGTCAATTAAAATTTTGACTAAATATTGTTGTCAATGAACCTTTATTCATTCATTCATTCATTCAAAGCGCTTTGTTAATCCATTATTATTATTATTATTATTATAATTATTATTATAATTATTATTATTATTATTATTATTATTATTATTATTATTATTATTATTATTATTATTATTATTATTATTATTATTATTATTATTATTATTATTATTATTATTATTATTATTATCATGTGACTCGTGACAAAAATGAGTCAAGACTAGACGTAAATGTTGGTCTTTTAATAACTATAATTAAATATATAATGCAATATAGATGACGAATAAAAATGAGACAAAATGTAGCTTAAGGTATAAAAACATTGCTAAAATGTCTCAGTTTTTGTTGACAAAAATAAAATGAGATGTTATTGCAACTCTTTTAGGTGTGTTCTTATTTATTTATTTTTGCTGTCTCTCATGAAAAAGTCATCAAGTTATGTCTCCAACAATGTCAACATCATTATTAGACCTTTGAGTTGAATCATCTAAAAAAATAATGGTTTGACCAAAAGAAGTAATTTTGTAAATTCAGTTCAATTAAATGTATTTCTAATATGCAACAAACAAAACAATCGCACTCAACAAGACCAAAAAAACAAAAAAAAAAACATGTACATGAAAAACAAAAACGAAACATGGCTTCATTTGCATTATTCAAAAAGGAGTGAAACTTATTTAATCTCACCAGGTTTAACATCCAACATAATATATGAATTTTCTTTGCTATTGCAACACATGAATTTCTCTGTAAGGGATCAATAAAGGCAAGTCTTTCAGATCATTTCACCTCACTTATCATTTTCACATGCACATACTGGACACATTCATACTTTCCTAATTTGACATACCATGTAAAAAAATAATTAATTAATAAATACAGACAAACATACATCCATGAAGGCAGCACAAAGTGAATACACAAAAGATGTGACAAACATAGACACATCCACACCCACTCACCAAACAAATCAATAAATAACTAGAAAAGCGAAGGCAGACCTCCCCCCCTTTGAATGAAGAGAGGTCCTGCAAGGAGGTTATGTTTTTGCCAGAGTTTGTTTGTCTGTCTGTTAGCTAGTTAGCAAGATAACTCAAAAAGTTATGGATGGATCTTGATAAAATGTTCAGGGTAGGTTGGTAATACGGAGATGTCAAGATAATTCAAAAACTGATGGATGGATTTTGATGATATTTTTAGGAATGTGTTGGTAGTGTCGCAAGGAACAAATGATTACATTTTGGTGGTGATCCAGAAATTTTACATTGCGGTAAATCAATAATAAATGTTCCAGAATCCAGGATTTCTTCTGGTTGTTGTTGTTTGTCCAGAAAACACGGAGTGGATTCAATAGTAGACTATGTGTTTTTCTATTAGCAATCAGTTGGAATGGATTATTTTAAGAGGCAATAGAAACGACACTAGATGAAACAATATGGTGGGGGTCTAAATGAAGAATTTTGAAATCTGGAGAGAACATAAATGGTGGTGATGTCCATGGGTCAGTCTTCATTCTGAATTTCAGAATAAAATCCATGTCGCTCAATAGTTTCTTCTTCTTTTTCTTCTTTCCCATGTCTTCTGTGCGGTGCTGCAAACATGTCAATCATCGGGGGGGGGGGGGCACCTGGTCTACCGAATCAGATTTCAGGGGAAGCATTTGGCACCGTAGCCCCCATTGTAGCTCCGCCTCTGTCTGTCTGTCTATCTGACTAACTCACACACTGCTTCACACATGGATGTAAGTCTTCAGAGGAACATTGTAGGCTGTCACGCTAATAGCTAAAGGAATGACACGGTCTCTCAGTCAAAGCAGACTGAGGCTGTGTTATCTGTTAGCCAGAAGGATCACCTCCCGTCCTGTGACTTGATTAAAACGGTGGCTGAAACCAATAAACTCTGGGACAGATATTAATGTAATTGCTGAAGCAGCTGGTTCCTGTCTGAGTTATGATCCATTGTTTGAGAGGAAAAAAAAAAAAAACAGAGAAAGGAGGGGGTGGGGTAGGGGTGGTGGGTGGTGGGTGGTGGTCAGAAAGAGAAGGGAACAGTACGGTACAATAACCATTTGTTACAGCACACAGAGGGGAAAAACAAAAGAGGAAGTGCGCAGAAACAGCATTTGCACAACACACATAAACACACAGCAATGTACCAAGACCGAGTGGCCGTTGCCGTGACAACCAAAACACCTGGTTTGTCGTCGTGTGCTTTTCGCCGCGTGGTCGACTCATCGCCTCAACGTATTGGACCTAATCGCCGTCCTCGCTAAGGTCTGGGCGAAGTCACTGGACTCCTGATTGAATTTGCTTCATCTGTTAAATGGGACGAGTCCATTCATGCAGTTGAAGCGTTCATTGTTTTCACAGCAGGTTCAGGAACAGATTCTCTGGATGCTTTTGGCCTCTGCTGTCAAACCGTCCAAAGGAAGAGTGATAATTCATGTTGAAGAAATCTAAAGGAGCTGTATGTTAGAAATCTGTTTCCACCAACACTACTGAAAGTATCTGCTTCTGACGTTAAATGTGCTAAATATGACACGCTTTAATAAGATGAATCAGAAAATAAAAGACAAAAGTGCTGGTTAGCTCATGTTTTTAACCCCTTAAAGGGATAGTTCACTATTTTTTAACATTAATTTGTATGGGATCAGTGTCTTTACTCTGGTGCACCCACTGTGACTTACCCCCCGACAGTGTCCTGGGAGTCGAGTTCTGGTCTGGTTTTGGTCAAAGCGAAAGTAGGGGTAAAAAAAATAAATAAAGTTTCTTCTCAAAACAATATGAGTTTGAATGAGTGATTTATTTGCATAACAAAACCACAGAACAAAAACTCACACCTCGTAATTGCTTGGAGCTACTTTCTCTCAATAGCGATCAGTGTGTGTGCTCTAGCAAACTACTTTCATCAGTTGTTCAGCAGTGTTTGCGGCTGCTATGGTTTTGTTATGCAAATAAATCAGTCATTCGAACACATACTGTTTTGATCCGGACTAGAACTCGACTCACAGGACACTGTTGGGGGTCATCCCATACAAATACATCTGAAAAATTGTGAACTATCCCTTTAATGCCTACTGTCGCAAATATGCAACAAACAAAAAATGTATCTATTATATAGTTAAATTAATTATTTACATTGAATTTAACATTTACTTTTTTTCAGGGCTGTCAAATGATTACAATTTTTATTCAGATTAATCACAGGGTTGCTTTGGATTCATTTTGATTAATCATGATCAGTGATGGAAGTAACAGTGTTTAAATAAATGGCATTACTAATTATTTCAATAATGAGTAATCTATTACTTTTACTGTCAGTATAACACCCTGTTACTGCACGTTACTGAAGCTGTCTAATAAAAACAGGTGTCACCACCTTCACACAAACAGACGCATGTGTGTGTGTGTGTGTTATAGTTTGCTATAGTATGTTGCAAATACGTGTTAATAACATTATATAGAACACATTTAGTCTATATAATATATATTATTAAGGACAAAGGCAGAAAAGCCAGGTGTATATTCAGGGTCGACTAATAAATCAGTCGGTTACTTGTTCGTAACTTTAATTGTTTTAAATATGTATTTTATGTTGTACAGGTTGTTTAGAAGACCCTTTTTATTTTTGCAAAAATCAAAGATATTTTTTATTTTGGAAATTACTTAATTATTAGAGTGGGTTAAGGTGCATACAATGCACAATTCTTGATATATTTTTTATTTTCTATTGTTTTTTGTTTTGTATTGCTGCTTGCACAATACTCAGTTTCAAGGTGTCAATGGCTAATATCAAAAGTGTAATGTGCACAATGTTACTTGTTTGCAATAGGTTTAAATATAAGTAAGTATTTTTATGTTATACAGGTTGTTCAAATGTTACACGTTCTACTTGTTTTTTATTTTATTTGTTCACTGTTAAATGTTTATTTTTAACTTGACATCTGGAATATTTGTCATAATTTCATTTTTATTTTTTTACCCATATCGGCCCCAAAGATCGGCTTAAAGAAATCGGCAGTCCATATTGGCCATCAGCCAAGGGTGATGGGAAAAAATTCGGTATCGGCGTCGGTCATTAAAGAACCTGTATCGGTCAATCCTTAGTGTCCATTATTGCCTTTTTTTTCCTTGGTCAGGATATGTACAGTCATTCCAGTTTGTATTTATAAGGCTGACAGTTAATACTGAACAAACAGTAATTCAAACTATGAATAGCATCTGAAACAGGCCACATATGAGTGTTTGACAGATAAACAGAACCACAGTGTTTCAGTTTCACACTCACAGTTTGTCATGTTTGTTATGGATGATGATTGTCTCTATCAACTCAACATATATTTATTATTAAGAAGGTTTTATTTATTTTTATCAATTATAAGAAATGTCAGGTGCCCCTATTTGAATTCCAAGCGACTCCACACAGGGTCTCCACCCCAAGGTTGAAAAACACTGTTCTAAATACTGTTTATGTTCTCATTTAGTCTTTTGGTTTGATGCTCCGCCCATCAGCTGTCAATCATAAAGTCAATAATGTTTGTTCTTCCAGGTTTCCAGTTTCCACTGAACTGCAGCTGGAACATTTATAATCACAAATGTCTGACGTTACTAAACCTAGAAGGCCTTTAATTATTCCCTAATATGCTGTGACAAAGTGAGAAAATAAATAGGAGAAGCTTCTGGAACATGTTCTGCTGCTGTGGTTCTCACTGGACCCACTATATGAACCAGTGCAAGCTGGGAGACCACTACCATTTCTGGGTCCCATGAGTGGAAAAGACTGTGGGCCAGTGTTTGGATTATCATTCGAGATTCGGGGGGGTCAGCATTTTGGGACCCAAGGTGATGACATCATGTCACATTTATGTCCACAAACCATAGACTTTTTTCTAAAGCGGCTGTGTATGGTGTCTAATGCGATGGCCACACCAAACACGAATTTCCACGTGTACACTTGTAACGCGCCGCCTAAACACCCGACTTTAGACGCTAGATAATTCGCTTTCAGAACACAGAACTTTGTACACTGAGTCTGGACACTGGACAAACTCAGATAAACTAAATCTGTCCCTCCATTTCAGACTGTCCTCAGCTATGGGTCACATGGGTTACTGCTCTGTTCTTGCTCTGGTCCCATACAAGGCCCCTCATCTGATCCTGCAGAAGTTCCTGCAGCAGGGAATTCCACCACTTCCTCCAGGAACTCCGTCTGGATGAAGTCCACTTTCACTGGTATTTCAGGCTCAGTTTTTCTTTCTGCTGGTCCGAGCGTCATACATCATCCCATCACGACATTGGCAGCATCTCAACGCTGATTGGATTTCATAGCACGGTGTCACGCGAATTTGCCTAAAGAGTTCAATATTTTCAACTCCAGCGCTTACGTGGCTTTGCGGCAACCTTAACCACCCCCCGGATGCTCCATTGCGCTGCAGGAACGCTTTCAACGCACTACTCTGCGTCAAAACATGTTTCTTCATTGACTTTGTATATAATCTCAACGCGCGGATGTGAAAATTCATGTTCGGTGTGGCTATACCATAACAGTCTAGGGAAATTAGGCTGTACTAAAGGCCTATTCATGTGAGTAAAATGAAAAGTCATTGCTAACACACGTATATAAATCAACAAACCAACAAAGTACATTGCTTCAGTATCCATGACACAACACTTGCATATCCAGCAGACAGTCCCCAAACCAAACTGCGCAGACAAAGTTGTATTTGAACTCCCATTATATCGTCAGCATAAATACAAAGACGTATCACTACACATCCTTGGCGAACCATGAATAATATCTGATCCAGTCTACAGCTGGTTACTGTCTGTTGCTAATAAAGTCAAGCTAGCTAGGCTACATGGAATATTAGCAAACCAAAATGCATGGCGCAGAATAGACAGAACGGAGCTGTGTTATGACAGGGTTTTTATATTTTTACCTGTTAGTTGGTTCTTCTTTCATTCTCACCAGTACCACATATGAGAAGAATGGGTGAGAAACTTTGGTAGAGAACGCACAGATTTCTCTCATTTCGGAATTCCAAAGGGGGTTGATGGTGTTTTTCAAAGTATGTAATGATGAATTATAAATTAGATTTGTTTACTATTACTACACAAACAGTAATATGACATTTTTGAAGTATGTAAATTTAAGAAAAAATCAGTTATTTTTAACCCCCCCAAAGCATCATTTTCATCCTATTTGGGAGGTACCAAGTCACATTTGGGGGGGTTACCCATAAAATGTACTATCTCATTGAACTGTCAGAGTAGGAGGGGGTTACATGATACAGTCATAAACACACTATGAACTTTCTGTAAATGGTAAATGTTCTGTACTTCTATAGTTCTTTACATTAGCCTCACATTCACCCATTCACACACACTCATACACCAGTAGGTTTCGAAGGTTCTGTCAGTCCTACTGGGAGACTAAGTCAGGGTTCAGTGTCTTGCCCAAGGACACTTTGACACGTGGAAGCAAACCGCCAACCCTTCAATCATAGGACAACCCACTCTAACTGAGCCACAGCCGCCCTAAATAACAAATGATACTGTAATTAAATGTTTGCTATTTTACTTACATTATCCAGTTATTCTTTATTGACACTTTAACCCTTTAATGCATGAATCATGAGAATTTATTCCTTTTTAGGCCTGAAAAAAAAAGCAATGCGATTGAAATATTCTGAATGAAACTATATGGAGTTAAAACTGTCCACTCAGCTGGACATTAAAACACAATAGAACACTATGAAATAAAACATTTTAATGCAGTTTTTGTTTAAGACCAGACTGTTAATTACAGTCTAATAACAACAAGCAATTGATTTACATATAAACACATTAGTGCAGATCAGGTATTAAGAACAGACCAGTAATGACATGAACTGACTGATATGGAACTAAAAAAAACCAAACCCATGAATATACAAGAGAACAACTGTAGAACAACTGTAGAACAACTGTAGAACAACTATAGAACAACTGTAGAACAACTATAGAACAACTGTAGAACAACTATAGAACAACTATAGAACAACTGTAGAACAACTATAGAACAACTATAGAACAACTGTAGAACAACTGTCCACTGTAGTGACCAGTATGTGTTAAACCTTGTTTTGCAGATCACTGTTTGTCTGTTTTACTTGTGTATTTAATCCTGCTGCTGTCACAAAACAATTCCCCAATTTTGGGATCAATAAAGTACTTCTATTCTATTCTATTCTATTCTATTCTATTCTATTCTATTCTATTCTATTCTATTCTATTCTATTCTATTCTATCCTATTCTATTTTATTCTATTCTATTCTATTCTATTCTATTCTATTCTATTCTATTCTATTCTATCCTTGTCTCCTCCGGTACTTCTATCCTTATTCTTCATCAGATCTTGTCAGAACATATTCATAGTTTCTAACCTTCATCCACAGAACCTCCTCCACAGTTCTATGTTCTCTACAGGTTCTTCAGGTTCTTCAGGTTCTACAGGTTCTTCAGGTTCTACAGGTTGCTGAGCCCCATAAATTTGCTATATTTCCTTTTTTAATTGTGCTCCAGGGTATAAGACAAATTAAGAAGAATTCAAAGTGGTTGTAGAAATCCACTTATTTTTTGCCCAAACGAATATAAAGATAGTTTTGCTGCAGCTGGAGGGTTTGAATTCAAACTTTATGAACTATGAGGGTTCAAAGACAAATAAATGAACACAAGAGGAATACAAGTGGGTGCAGAATAATATGAGCAATTTTAGAGGAGTAAGGTAGTGTAGAAAAAATACATATAGACATGTTCTGTCTTTTTGTCCATAGAATAGAATAGAATAGAATAGAATAGAATAGAATAGAATAGAATAGAATGGACTGGAATAGAACAGAACAGAACAGAACATAATAGAATAGAATAGAATAGAATAGAATAGAATAGAATAGAATAGAATAGAATAGAATAGAATAGAAAAGAAAAGAAAAGAAAAGAAAAGAAAAGAAAAGAAAAGAAAATGATAGAACACAATAGAATAGACAACAATGGAATAGATTAGAATAGAATAAAAAGGAATATAATAGAAATGAATAGAACAGAATAGAATAGAAAACAATAGAACAAAATACAATAGAATAGCATAGAATAGAATGGACTGGAATAGAACAGAACAGAACAGAATAGAATAGAATAGAATAGAATAGAATAGAATAGAATAGAATAGAATAGAATAGAATAGAATAGAATAGAATAGAATAGTGCAACTCCAGTCAGTGCAACAGCAAACACAAAAGTACTTTTTCAAAGTAAACAGCAAATATAAAATTACAAAAAACTAAAATAAGGTAAGAAAACAGACAAAAGAGTAGAATTATCAAAGTAACATAAATATTGAGATAAGTCAAATAAAACATAAACTAACTGAATAAAAGAGTATGTATATTTATATAAACACAGGTCAATGGTCGGTGTGATGACCAAGTGTTTCTTCATTATCACACAGGTCAGTCAGGTGTGGGAGACCTGAGGTGAGAGGTGAGAGGTGAGAGGTGAGGGGCTGAGGATCAGCAGCGCAGGGTTAGAACAGATGAGGAAACTGAAAATAGACAAAAAAAGCAGAGGAGGGACAGTCACAGCTGTGATCATGTCCTGTTAGAGGACGCCCACTGTCCTCTGTTTATAACCACTATATATTTATGGTAAAGACAGAACCTTATTGGCCCAAACAGGAAACACATGACTTAACTGTTGACTTAAACACTGACAAAAATGTCCAAACTACACTTGAATGCAGATTTTAATCACACAATACTCACAAGATGCATTGTGATCATTTATTTAAATGTTCATGTTTTGTCAAATGACTTTATGTCATTGTCATCTTCTGTATGTGACACAGGTGGGTGTTAGTGTGACGCCCCCTATTGATGAGCACCACTGCCCCACATCGAACTGATAGTTTGACTCAGTGACACAGAACTTATCTGATACTGACCACTGGTAACAACTGGTTACCAATGGTAAACACTGGTCACCACTGGTCACCACTGGTAACAACTGGTTACCAATGGTAAACACTGGTCACCACTGGTAACCACTGGTAACAACTGGTTACCAATGGTAAACACTGGTCACCACTGGTAACCACTGGTAACAACTGGTTACCAATGGTAAACACTGGTAAACACTGGCAAACACTGGTCACCACTGGTCACCACTGGTCACCACTGGTCACCACTGGTCACCACTGGTCACCACTGGTAACCACTGGTACCTGGATCATGTGACAGACTAGTTGAATGAACATGAAGACAAAGCCTGACAGTTTCCATTAGTAACAACATTATGCTGAGTTGTTCTTTCTATGTTGTGTTGTTTACTTGTATTTGTATAAATAAGGAGATATATATTAGAAATACTTTATTGATCTCACAACAACAGCAGCAGCAGCAGCAGCAGCAGCAGCGTTCATATAATAAGAAAAGCAAACACAAATGCAGTGAAAAACAAAAGTAAGGTCCAATGAATGTAGAGTGCAAAGTAAGCAAAACAATGTAGCATTATGTTCAGAAACTGCATTGTGTCAACGGAACAAAGCAGAAAAATTTATATATATATATATTTGCTCTCCGTAAAAATCTTGCACAGAAACTGAGAGTTCGACCTCAACGTCATTTTACTTGGTACAATGACAATGAAGAGCTTGTGATTCAAATATGCAGAGGTGGTCAAAGTACTCACATTCTGTGCTTAAGTAGAAGTACAGCTCATTGTGTGGAAAAATAGTAGAAGTACTGATTAAATACAGAAGTAAAAGTAAAAAAAAAAGTACAACTTCTCAATTGTAATAAATATATACATATATGTATATATATATATATATATATATATATATAGCCTGGAGTTTTGCCGGACGAGACGAGGAGTCACCATCTCTGTTCCTCCAGCTCCATTCTCCTGCAGGTGTGACATGTTTCCATCTTCCAGGTCAACTGACAGTCTTTATCAGTCCTTATCGGTCCTTATCAGTCCTTATCAGTCCTCATCAGTCCTTATCAGTCCTTATAAGTCCTTATAAGTCCTTATCAGTCCTTATAAGTCCTTATAAGTCCTTATCAGTCCTCATCAGTCCTTATCAGTCCTCATCAGTCCTTATCAGTCCTTATCAGTCCTTATCAGTCCTCATCAGTCCTTATCAGTCCTCATCAGTCCTTATCAGTCCTTATCAGTCCTTATCAGTCTTATCAGTCCTTATAAGTCCTTATCAGTCCTTATAAGTCCTTATAAGTCCTTATCAGTCCTTATAAGTCCTTATAAGTCCTTATCAGTCCTCATCAGTCCTTATCAGTCCTCATCAGTCCTTATCAGTCCTTATCAGTCGTTATCAGTCTTATCAGTCCTTATCAGTCTTATCAGTCCTATCAGTCCTTATCAGTCCTTATCAGAGCTGGATGATAGCCTTACCATATGAAGCAGGGTTCTTAACCCCTGGACTAGACAACCTCTGCTAAAAGGTAACAGATCCCATAGATCAATAAGTCCTTCATTTAAACATCATTTCACACGTCACTTTCACTGCCAGGTTCAATCTTAAGGAAAAGTCATTACAGTTAGTTTGTATATTTTTTTTCTGTCTTCCATGACAGTGATCATTGCAGGCGCTTCATGCCTGCATGGGCTCTACACAAGTGTGCATTTCTAAAAGGTTCCTGCAGTTCCGTCATGCTGGGCTACATGGAGTCACTCAGATTAAATGCATTCAAGCGTTTTATTGTGAAGAGATGAGTAATTCTGAAGTGTATATGAAAACTGAACTCTCCAGTGAATCTCCAAGCTTAAATAATTCAGCAGGAAATGTTGTGTGAGACTGTGGTGGTCTTCAGTGGTCTGACACTGCCCCCTGGTGGTCATAGTGCAGCGGTGCAGGTGGAGGGTGGTCCCAGGGGAGGTGGACACACTTGTGCAGGCATCAGCTGCACCCTCAGCTGTCCACACAGCATTTCCTATTCTAAATACAGCCATGACCTGTTTTAATGTTTAATGTGTGCTGCTTCCACTGGAGTAAAGACCCACGTCAGCACATTTACACAGTGTCTGCAGCAGTCAGCCTATTATATTTTTATCATTATGGTTTTTTTTTCCTACAGATTGCTTAGTCACCAGCTTTGAAAATGTAAAGAGTTTTGCAAACCTCAAAACACTGACCGTGAAGGTTTATCATAAACCACCTTAATTCATAAACAGCCCCTGGTCAACAGGGGTGTCACAGCCATTTAAAATGTGTTTCAGGTTGTTGCACATATTCTGAATGTATTATCAGAAAATTAACGAACAATTATCCATTAATGGTTACATTTTTATAATATATGGCCAAAAATAATAACAAAAATGTGTTTTTTCTCAATTAAACATTTATTCAAAAGTAAAAAATCTGACATAAAAAAATTCTAAAAAATTTGGCATTTAAAAAATCAGACACTGATTTTACAGACACTGTTCCTCTTTTTTCTTACAAAAATGTTTTGTCCATGTCAGGGGAGACGACTAAAAATATGTTCCTCAGGGGGAACATGAGTGAAAAAAGTTGTAGAACCACTGTCTTAGGGTAAATGTCACAGAACAAGACATAGTTTAGTTAACTTAGTTTAACAACAGTAACATTTCTCATTACTTACTGGTTAATGACTGTTTGTTAACACCACGAAGAAGAGCTGTTTACATTACCACTGAACTGAGGTGCGCTTCATTTACATATGCTGTTGTGCCGCCCGGGCGGGTAAACAGTTTAAACCATAGATATTGTAACAGCCCCGAAATGTTATTGATGTTTGTTTGCTGTGATTGTGACGACAGTAAGTGTTTATCCTCAAATAAAAAGTAGGTGAGACCAACTCTCCGTCCGTTATCTGGATCCAGTAACGATACAATATATAAACTCAGGAAAAAGTGGAGGCTATGAAATCATCTGGTTGGAGAAGTGGGGGTGTCACAACACCCCCATCCCCCACAGGTGCCACGCCCATGCTGGTAACTACAAACATTTACTGATCTAACATCTTTAAGAATTTCTGAGACATTAAACATACATACATGGAAATAACTGGTGGAAAATATCATTTCATGGTCATCAGATATGACCCCTGCAGACGTTCTTTCATTACCATGGAAACACCATCGTCTTCTACAACACTGTAAAACCCATGGAGTTGGACTAATGACAGTAGATGGAGATTCATGGTTCTTAAATGTTCTGCACTTCTATAGTTCTTTTCCACCTTCATGGTGCTCAAAGCTCTTTACATTAGCCTCACATTCACCCATTCACACACACTCACACACCAGTAGGTTTCTAAGGTTGTGTCAAAATTACTGGGAGACCAAGTCAGGGTTCAGTGGACATCCAGAGCTGCTCTACCAACTGAGCCACAGCCATCCTATCCTCAGTTAACAATATATTTTGCAGATAAAAACACATTTTTCTTCAGTTTTCTCAGTTTCTTTTCCTTTGAATTTACTCTTTAATCAACACCTACATCAGCAGTTCATTTAATCTAGGAAATTTCTCACATAAAAAAGCAAAATACAATAATTCCATAAATTGTAATACATCACTAAAGAAAGGTTCAGACAAATTGATTTGGGAACTTTATGGATTCATATCATGACATATCACAACTTGTCTCCAGATACTGTTTGACAATATATATATATATATATATGAAAATTGCAGATTCACACAGAAGGCATTAAAACTATGAATTAACACATATGATATTATATACTTCACAAAAAGGTGTGAAACAACTGAAACTTATATTCTGTATTTTCTTCAAAGTAACCACCTTTTGCTCTGATTACTGCTTCGCACACTCTTGACATTCTGTTGATGAGTTTCAAGAGGTAGTCATTATATATATATATATATATATATATATATATATATATATATATATATATATATATATATATATATATATATATAAAATGTCCTTTTCAAATTTTAAATAAAGCTGTGAAACTCTTGTCTGCTACAGATAAAAATGTAAAAACGTATGAAAAGATGACAAACTGTATTTTACACCAATTACTTACATGTATTGATAGAATTAATGGATTAATGGACAGTTATTATATATTTATAACAGTCGATGATTGTTTTCTGTGGTGGATGTTTGTCTTTTACACAGGTGTCAAACTCCAGTCCTCGGGAGCCGTTGTCCTGCATGTTTTACTGTAAATATTTACATTTTCTACATTTCTTTAACCCTTTAACTACGGAGACTTTAGCAGTTCTACAGTTAAAAATAAGGAATAGAATAAGCAACAAAAATGAACAAAAACGGTCAAAGTAATCATTAAAATGAACAAAAATTAATATTACAACACAACACAACACAAATGGAAGCATATTAAATAAAAAAAATAATGAAATGAAAAACAAAATATAGAAAAATAAACAAAATGAACAAAAACTAATACATATTTACAAAATGATAAATAACATGGAAAACATTTGCAAAACATTTACTCAAAAAGGAAGAAAAAAAGAGATTTAGGATTGAAGTTTGGTCTTAGCATTAGTCATTTTTCTTTTTTCTAAAGTAGTTATTTTTTGACACTTGTTCCGTGAACAAAACTAAAAAAAAAAAAAAAAAAAAAGAAAACGGTTGAATGTTTCTGAATATTTAATTTATTTATTTTATAATAATCATCTCGTTGTTATCTCTACTGGGGTCAAAGTCATTTTAGTTTAAGGCCACATTAAGTTCAAATTGATCTGAAGTGGGCGGATCAGTAAAATAATATTATAATATAGAAAAAAAAAATACAATATAAAACAGTTTACATTTACAAACTATTCTTTCAAACCATGTTAAAAACATAAACAAACTGAAAAAAATATGTGTAATGTTACCACTGTTCTGTTTTATTTTATCATTTCCACAATTTATAGAAAACATTTAGTAAAAAGCAGAACCTTATTATAATGACATTTGCTTCTCCTAAGATATTTAAGGTTGTTCATATTTGTTAAGTTTATGCACATTTCTTGCAAAATTATACTTAGTTTTAGTGTAAATTCATGACAATATTTACATTATTTCTATGTTAATATGATAGTATTTTACTGCTGAGACTGAATTGGTCTGAATATAGAACCTGAACTGAAAGGATTATTTATATGTTAGTGTCATTTTTGTCACAAATTTATCCCAAGGGCCAGATTTGACCCTTTGGTGGCCTGGATTTGGCCCCTGAGCCACATGTTTGGTAAGTGTGATGTAATGGAAGAGGGAAACGACAGTTAAACTATGTATACGACTCATACTTTAAAACAGACACTAACTTACTTTATGTTCAAAGTACTCACATTGTGTACTAAAGTAGAAGTACAGCTACTGATGTGAAAAAAATACTCGAGTAAAAGTAGAAGTACTAATTCAACTCCTTTACATAAATAAAAGTAAAAAAGTACAACTTTTGAATTGTAATAAAGTAAAAAGTGAAACTCTTTTTTTTTCTGCTATGGATAAGATAATATAGATTTAAGCAGGAAAAAAACTAAAAAATAATATAAAAATAAAATAATTATGAGATAACAAATGGATAATTATGAAACAAAAAGTCAAAATTATGATATAATAAGTCATGCAACTCATTTTTCATACCATTTGTCTAGTTTGAAAAAGTATTGAGTCTATTCTGAGAATGTAAAGAGTATAAAGTACAGATTTTATATTTGTATTATTTATTCATTTATTTAATTTTGTATTTATACAAAATTTAGGGGGTAAAAGGAAAAAGTTTTCAGAAAAATAAATACTTTAATGTACTTAAGTACATTAAAGGAAGTACTTCTACTGAGCTACATCCAACTCTGAACACTAGATGCAGCTCAAACCAACTGTTAAAGTTAGCATCTTATTCTGTCCACATACATGTGTAAATTCAAACACTAACTACAATTACACAGTAAATGTTACTTAGTATTTTCAGGTTTATGTGGAAAGAGAATAAAACTGTAAATACAATAATTCAATAGAATAATTCTATTCAACTATTCAATAAATACTTCAATAATAAAATGTACTTTTCCATCAGAGTTCATTTGATATTTGAATAAAATATTAAGTTTTACATAAGAAATCCCTTATGAAACAAAAATATATTTATTCATTTATTCACATACTCACTATCAATATATTACTACCTCAAATTCTCTCTCTCTCTCTCTCTCTCTCTCTCTCTCTCTCTATATATATATATATATATATATATATATATATATATAGTGTCACTATATTACAATATAATTATAAATACATACATACATACATACATACATACATATTGCCACCTTCCATATATTGAGACTCATATAATAATGATACTCATATGTGTTACTATATATTTAGTAATACACTTAATGTCACATATAAGCATATTATGTGACATGTATTACTAAATATGTGTAATTATATATTTAGTATTACACTTCACAATATATTTGGAAAGAAATTGAGTTTCAATAAAACTATCTGTAAAAATATACGGAAGCTTTTGTTTTATATCTGACCAAATCATATATTACAGTACATTGGATAATACTGTTTCATATATGGTATGGGAATATATTTTGGAATATAATTAATTATATTTTTCAATCTATATCCTCCTGATACTCAAGAAAATGAAAGGTTTATTTAAAAAAAAAATAATTAAACAGTTATCTTGATTGTAAACTGTTTTCTCAAATAAATTTTTAAAAATACTTTTTATTTATTCAGAATTTATTTTTCAATAGTATACCATTTTCACTGGGTATAATTATTAAGTAAAACAGTGGAATGTTTGTCCCCTTACAGAGGACAAAAATGCATTGCTGGGTCTCAAAATGATATATTTTTGTTTGATAATTGATTCCTGTTACCTCTGAGTCATTATATTACAGTGTAGAAATTCCAAAATTAATTTAATAAAATCTACTACACCAAAAAAAAAAAAAAAAAACACTTTTTTTTCTCCAGTAGATTGAGTAGATGTCTTTTTGCTGCACATACACAACATGTCCACTAGATGGCAGTTGGAGCCCAGACAGCTGCTGCCTTCTGTTCCCCCAGAGCTGCTCAGGAGTTTTCTATCTAATCATGTCTTATTCTGCTGGGATCGACCTCCTGGAGAATCACACCTGCCCACTTCCTCTACGCCTTCACGCCAAGGGAATGGAGGAACCCGCTCCCACAATGCACTGCAGTCTCCCTCTGTGAGGAAACACTGTAGTGGCACCTGTGAGCATATGGCACTTTCTTTAAAAAGAAGAAAAAAAAAGAAAAAGTAATGAAGTCAGAAATGATCGTTCATGACAAAACGCTAGCTGTAAAACGGTGACGGGCGTTGGGGGACTGTGGATGTCAACCGACGCCTCTGTTCCATGTTTCAACTTTACCTTCGAGGAAACCGTTTCATATGCAAACATGAAGAAACTGGGATTTCAAAGTTTGACAAAAAGAGGAAGGGTTCACCACATCGCCAAACTGTAAATAATTAAAACTTGATACCATCAGAATTTATTTTCCCTTTGACTGAGTCTCTATTATTTTACTGATCGATATGTTAAAGCAGGAGTGTCAAACATGTGGCCCACCAGCTAAAAAAGGGCCCTCAAAGGGTCCATTCTGGTCCAATATGGATGAAAATTACACTGAATATATGAACAGACAGTTTCCATATACAGACCAATATGATCATAGACACACGCAACAAACATTTCTGTTCTATTTGTCTTTGTATGTATAAATAATGACATAAATAATGGTAAATAATGACTCCAACGCTTTAATTTAATGGGAAAAAATAACATGACATTATTCCTCTAAATAATCACAACAACAAATGTTTCTTTTTTAATAGAATAAAAGAACATTAAATTATATTTATATTTATAAGTATCCTTTAATTATAAAATGTGAATAATCTGAACAAATATGAACAACATAATATGTCTAAAGAACATTTTAAATATAATTTTAACAATATTTTGCCTTTTACTAAATGTTTTGCGCCGTTGTAGATGTGATCTGTAATACACATGTATAAATAATAAGTCAAGGCATAATATTGTTAAAATTTTACTTATTTTTCTAAAGAAATTAAAACTTTTTTTCAGGTTATTCACATCTTTTTTGTTTGGGTAGTTTGTAAATATATAAATATATATTTCATGGCTTTTTTTTGCACTAAAACAAAGAGCATTTATAGATTATGTTATTATTTTACTAATCTGACCCAGTTAAGAACATATTGGGTTGTATGTGGTCCCTAAAAAAACCTGTTTGATATAATTTTTATATCACTGCGCTCCATTATTTATAAAGAATCTGCTTCAGACATTAATTGTACTAAGTCTTACATACTTTTATAAGATGAATCATAAAATAAATGACTTATGTGTTGTTAGTTCATGTTTTTAATATATATGATGGTGTGTTATTCCACATATATGCTGGTTTATGTACATGTATACAATGGATTAGTTAATAATAATAATAATAATAATAATAATAATAATAATAATAATAATAATAATAATAATAATAATAATAATAATAATAATAAATAATAATAATAATAATAATAATAATAATAATAATAATAATAATAATAATAATAATAATAATAATAATAATAATAATAATAATAATAATAATAATAATGTATTATTTTGTCTAATAATGTGTTGTGCAATTTACACCCAAACTCTAATCCATTGCAGATTACTGTTATTTAAAGATGTTTGTCTAAGAATAATAATGTATTATATGACTCCTGTTTTACTGAGTGATTTCTTACACCAGCAAAACAGTCACCTGTTATTGTAATGGATTACATGTGTAGTGTGTTACTGTCTACACTGTTCTACTTTTTTTGTTTTCATAAAGTGTCTGCTTCAGACATTAAATGTGTTAAATTTTACATACTTTAATAAAATGAATCATAAAACAAATGACTTTAGTGTTGGTTAGTTCATGTTTTTAATATATATGATGGTGTGTTATTCCACATATATGCTGGTTTATGTACATGTATACAATGGATTAGTTAATAATAATAATAATAATAATAATAATAATAATAATAATAATAATAATAATAATAATAATAATAATAATAATAATAATAATAATAATAATAATAATAATAATAATAATAAATAATAATAATAATAATAATAATAATAATAATAATAATAATAATAATAATAATAATAATAATAATAATAATAATAATAATGTATTATTTTGTCTAATAATGTGTTGTGCAATTTACACCCAAACTCTAATCCATTGCAGATTACTGTTATTTAAAGATGTTTGTCTAAGAATAATAATGTATTATATGACTCCTGTTTTACTGAGTGATTTCTTACACCAGCAAAACAGTCACCTGTTACTGTAATGGATTACATGTGTAGTGTGTTACTGTCTACACTGTTCTACTTTTTTTGTTTTCATAAAGTGTCTGCTTCAGACATTAAATGTGTTAAATTTTACATACTTTAATAAAATGAATCATAAAACAAATGACTTTAGTGTTGGTTAGTTCATGTTTTTAATATATATGATGGTGTGTTATTCCACATATATGCTGGTTTATGTACATGTATACCCTCTCCAGACCCAGGAAAACACATGTTTTGCCTTTTTTTATGTGAAAAAAAAGCCTTTTTTTAAAAAAAATAAAAAAAATAAAACTGTATAATGCAAGTTTTGTCAGATGCATTTTTCAATTTTTTATGTAATGTACTTTTCAGTGGAAAACGTTTATTTATTTTCTTCAATAAAGATGTGAAAGTCTTATAATACAATGAGGATACAATGGATTAGTAAATATATAAATAAATAAATAAATAGATCTGGTAGATCTGACAACAATATTTATTTGGACTTAAACCTATTCTGTTGTTCGATCTAAGAATTTCACATTCTGACCTCAGACTTATCTTGGAAACTTAATCCAACCAACATTTAAGACTTGAGTTTTCTTTATCACTAACACACATGTGGGGACATTTCATTAGTTTTATTCCAGAAGCATTTTACTTGTAGACCAGTGTTACATAGACATCTTTATAGCACCAATATACTTAGCTTGTAACAGGACTACTGTATGTGACCAGATCTGATAAAAGTACTCAGATTCTGTAAAAAAAATACTCTCATAAAAGTAGAAGTACTTAAATAAAAGTAAGAGTTTATAAGAGTAAGAGTACTGATAAAGAGTTTTCTTTATCAGTATCAGTAGTAATGATCATGAAAATGAACAAAAATGATCAAAATATTCAGTAAAATGAACAAAAATGACCCAAATATTCAGTAAAATGAACAAAAATGATCAAAATATTCAGTAAAATGAACAAAAATGACCCAAATATTCAGTAAAATGAACAAAAATTACCAAAATATTCAGTAAAATGAACAAAAATGATCAAAATATTCAGTAAAATGAACATAAATGATCAAAATATTCAGTAAAATGAACAAAAATAATCAAAATATTCAGTAAAATAAAAAATTACCAAAATATTCAGTAAAATGAACAAAAATGACCAAAATATTCAGTAAAATGAACAAAAATGACCAAAATATTCAGTAAAAGGAACAAAAATGACCAAAATATTCAGTAAAATGAACTAAAATGACCAAAATATTCAGTAAAATGAACAAAAATAATCAAAATATTCAGTAAAATAAAAAATTACCAAAATATTCAGTAAAATGAACAAAAATTACCAAAATATTCAGTAAAATGAACAAAAATGACCAAAATATTCAGTAAAAGGAACAAAAATGACCAAAATATTCAGTAAAATGAACTAAAATGACCAAAATATTCAGTAAAATGAACATAAATGATCAAAATATTCAGTAAAATGAACAAAAATAATCAAAATATTCAGTAAAAGGAACAAAAATGACCAAAATATTCAGTAAAATGAACTAAAATGACCAAAATATTCAGTAAAATGAACATAAATGATCAAAATATTCAGTAAAATGAACAAAAATAATCAAAATATTCAGTAAAATAAAAAATTACCAAAATATTCAGTAAAATGAACAAAAATTACCAAAATATTCAGTAAAATGAACAAAAATGACCAAAATATTCAGTAAAAGGAACAAAAATGACCAAAATATTCAGTAAAATGAACTAAAATGACCAAAATATTCAGTAAAATGAACTAAAATGACCAAAATATTCAGTAAAATGAACAAAAATAATCA
Source organism: Siphamia tubifer (assembly GCA_020466265.1). Lineage (NCBI taxonomy): Eukaryota > Metazoa > Chordata > Actinopteri > Kurtiformes > Apogonidae > Siphamia > Siphamia tubifer. Next base: position 15,480,313 of record CM035798.1, on the reverse strand, counting down.
AAATATTCAGTAAAATAAAAAATTACCAAAATATTCAGTAAAATGAACAAAAATTACCAAAATATTCAGTAAAATGAACAAAAATTACCAAAATATTCAGTAAAATGAACAAAAATTACCAAAATATTCAGTAAAATGAACAAAAATGATCAAAATATTCAGTAAAATGAACATAAATGATCAAAATATTCAGTAAAATTTCACATTATGACCCCAGACTTATACCTCGGACATTTGATCCAACCAGTATTTAAGACTTGACTTTTCTTTATCACTAACACACATGTGGGAACATTTCATTAGTTTCATTTCAGAAGCATTTTACTTGCAAACCAGTGTAATATTGAGACTAAGACAAGTTTATGTGTTTTTGGACTTGGATGTGCAGAACGTGAGGCTGTTTACGAACACTTCAGCGCTACTGGGAAGGTCATAGTTAATATAACGCAATAATGTGACAGAGAATTGTTCATTTTAACACCCTGTGGAGGAATTAAAATACTGCACTTAACGACCTACAGATTGTTATGAAGACTGAGCTTTTTAAAGCATAAATTTTAGATTGTTTTGAGTTAATATCTTTCCATTTGAATCACAGACTCTTTCTTTGATCTATTGACAGATTGGTTTAACAACAGTAAGTTTTAAGTAAGAACTAACCACACTTTCCTTTGTGATAAAAAGCTTCAAGTTTATTTAATCCCAAAACAACCTATATTACTTTACTGGCAGTTCCCAAATGTATATTTTCTTGTATAATTAACCTTTCATAGTACTATTACAAGTAATTCATAACCATTTATTATGTTATTATCCCTTGTATTTTACAGTGAAAATCAGATATTTTCCTATATTTAATTCACTAATTATACAAGTGTTCATAAAAGCTCAGATTTAATTAGAAACAGAGAAAACGCAAGAAAAAAAAGGATCAATTCAGCAAAAATATTAATAACTAAATGTCTCCATCCATGAGTTTTACCAGTTAATCAATTTTGTAAAAGATGATGGTGTTTCCATGGTAACAACAGAGCCTCTGCACGTGCCAATGGGTCATATCTGATGGTCATGAAGTTGTATTTTACACCAATTATTTACATGTATAGTATTAGTGGATCAACAGGATGACAACAGTACTATACCTGAACAATTTCAATGTATTGATAGTGGTTCAACATGAACCCATAAACACTCAAACATCTAGTCTAACCTCGCTATCCCTGTTTATTACATGTATAGAATGCTTCATAGTCAGGGGAGGCGGGGCTAAAAGGTTGTCTTTCAAAACCCTCTGTATGCAAAGGGACGGTACTACAACCAATCAGCGTAATCTTTAGGATGACGTCATTAGACGTTCACGGAGTAGTCCAGACGAAACAAAATGGTGGATTACGGAGCTTAACGACTGTTGTCACTTCTGACGTTTTCTTTCATTCTTCACTCATCAAATCACCACCCGTTGTTCTTCTTCTATGGTCGTTTCAAGTTGTTTCTCTCCGAATTGTTGCATCGTCACTTTGTTACACCCGCCCTCTGACTCTATACTTCACCGTGATTCGTCGGCCAGTTTCAGGGGCATCTAGCCAAAAGTTACATTGAGCGAAACTAGACTACTATGGTAGGCAAGATTTTTTTTTCCAAGGATAGCGACGAAATAATTTACATATACCACGCCCGGAACTAATTCCATTGGTCGCCCAACTCAATAGACTCACCGAAAATTACTGACTGGATCACCTAACATCAGATTAGCTAGGTAGCTAAAATAATATGGAGGATTTAGCTATTTTATCTATCAATGATATATTTTTTTTAATTAATCATACTTTCGTACCAAACTGTGAGCAGTCAGGAAATGGAGAAGTAGAAGCAGGGACAGAAGAATGTTCACTTTTAGAAGTCGTTCAGTATGCATAAGGTTTAAAGTGAACTTTATTAATATACGCTCATCTCAGCTACAGAGCGCTTTACAATAGAAAGAGTAAACTACACAACATCGTAGCCTACATAAAAACACAGAGTGGCAGTCAAAGGTCCTGGACAATATTCAAGCCATCACAATTTCAGCAAAATGTCAACTATAACCAGCTAGCTAGCGAGGTCTAAGCTAGCACCATTTAACGTTAATCTAATTAAGTCAAATAAACTTCATTCAATCTGACTGACTTCCAAAAGTGAACATTCACCTGTCCCTGCTTCTACTTCTCCCTTTCCTTGCTGCTGGCAATGTTGGCATGAAAGCATGAAGAATAAATAATAATAATAAATATTATTGATAAATTTGCACTTTTAACATTTGAAAAAAACAACAACTTTTAAATGGTATTTTAATTGTATTTTATCCTTATCCCACTGTTATTTATTTATTGTTTCTGAAGTTGTTATTTTATTTATTGACTTCTATGTGGTGCAAAGTGGCCCATTACATTATAATTTCCTTGTAACTACTGTACAATGACAAAAAAGGCAATTTTAATTCTAATTCTAAACTAAATCCTCCATATTACTTTAGCTAGCTAATCTGATGTTAGGCTCCAGTCAATGTTGCTGCGTGAGTCTATTGAGTTGGGCGACCAATGACATTTTTTTGGGAAGTGGTATATGTAAATAAATCAATTGCCATTCACGGAAAAAAAACTCTCGCCTACGGGTGCTGCCGCTAGGTGGGTGTAGCGCGACTAGACTATCAAACATCCACTGGTCACATCTACTGATCTAAACTGTTTAATACCAGTTGAGCCATTAATTCTATCAAAACATGTAAATAATTAGTGTAAAATACAGCTTGTCATGTTTCCATTTGGATGTTTAGAGAGTCTGTAGTTGCCGTGGAAACTCTATCATCTTCTATGACATTGATTCACAAGTAAAACCTGTGGAGTTTGATCAATGACAGTAGATGGACACACTGGGTTTATATTAAATGTATTGTATTTCATTACTTTGTCTGTGATTAATGACCAATAATGGGTGCATGTGTTATTGATTTTTTTATTATTTTAGTTTTTCTGTATTATTGTTTTAGACAAAGTAAACAAAACAAATGTTCACTTAATAAAATATGTACTGAGAAAATTATATTTTCTTCTGTTTTTTTTTTTTTTTTTCTGATATAATAACCCTCAGTTTTAATCACACATTTAATGAACACCTACACGATTAGTGAATTAAATATAGGAAAATATGTGATTTTCACTGGAAATAAATGGTGATGACTTTAATAATGAAAGAAAGAAATGTAACCCGAGTGTTAAAGGTGCAGAGAATGGCTGCTGTGATCAGTAACTTGTGTTTTATAGAATATTATGAGCCCATTATAGAGAGAATTCCAGTCTGAACATTATATATCAAAGTGTTTTTTAGACCCAAACAGCCACTGGTACCAAAACCATCTACTGATCCAACATGCTTAACCCAGAAAGATCCAGTACTATTTTTGTGGCATTTTTTAAATTCAATTCTCTCTCAATTTCACCTTTTTTTAAGATTAATCAAGTACTGATAAATAAATAGCATCAAACAGTAACTCACATGTCTTTTACTTTTGGACCAAAAACGATAGATGAGAAAAGTGACTGAAAAATCCCCAATGTTGCACTAATAAAAATACATGCATTTAATATAATTTTATAGTATTTCACCATAAGAATAAAGTGAAATATATTCATAAAACAAGTGGTGTCCAACAAGCCCCGCACCCTTGCACACATTTTACCTGATTTATCCTATCTATTATCATTGCAAAAACACAATTTGTGACTGTGACCTTTGACCTATATTCACCAAAATTAAATGGGATCTATTCTGGACACACCTTCCTGAAAATTTCATTGAAATTGGTCTAGTAGTTTTTGTATAAACGTACAAACAAACAAACAAACAAACTGACTCAAAAACAAATACCCCTCTCAGGTTATTGGTGAAATGACCCCACGACGTGGCCTAATATCAAGTGGCCAGCCATCTACGACTATCTCGTCGAAAGTCCTAGCATATATACACAAGAAAAAATTTTTATTTGTAAGAACGTGAAAGCATATGTTTTGTTTGAGGTAGGTTACATACATGTATTTAAATACTTCTTTTCCCCTCACTCACCCAGCCTCCAGAACACTCCACTATTTTAGTTTTACTTCCACTTTGATTTTGGCCACCAGGGCTTGCCATCATCTTGAGATATTCTTCTCAGCGCTTGAAGCCATGCTCCACATTTTTCACCAGTACGTGAAAATTGACGGTTTCTCTTCCATCCACCCGAAGGCTGCACAAGATTTGGACATTTTACATGAAGTTTAAAGCGTGCAGGACGGTGCAGTGCAGTTCACACAGTGGTTGCTACGCTGTTGTTTCCCCCTTTTCCTCGGGGAAGTGACGTCACCGCAAAGCTATGTATAATGTTGTTTGTGTTTTTGATCTCTTATCTGTGTCATGTTCTCATGTCAAACCCAAAAAGGACATAAAATGTAGAGTAAACAGATCCAACATACACAGTGAACATCTCCTCCTCCTTTGACTGACACTGGTCTGTACAGTACAGAAATAAACTGCACATGACTCAGTCATTCATGGCTCTGTCGATCAGTTTATAACTAACTCAGTATCATGGACTTCCTGTCATGTGACTTCTTACTGATTTGACCCTTGACATCATCAGAGCAGGTTGGTGACAGAAAACATAAAATAAATGGTCATTAATGAAGACTAATTAATACAATTAAACTGGTTTTACATCCTGAAACAACTCTACCACCATCATTAATTAAAGGTGTCATTCCGCTGAAAACCACTTTTCCACGCTCCTTTTGGAATCTGAGGAGACACCCAGACTTTACCAACACATGTTCCTTTGACAGTGGTTCATCACCTCCACTGGCTGCATACTGCATTCACACAAAACAACAAGAGGAACGAGGGACCCAGAAAAAGCCGGTCCATCTGACGTCAGGTGGACTTTAGCATCACCCACATGGGGTTAAACCCGTCACCCATTGCAGCGAATCTGAAGTAGCATTAACATTAGCATCTACAAGAGAAGACGGCACCATAGTAGCTGTGCCACAAACTGGAACAAAATGGCGGATAAAACGGGTTCATGTGCTCTCTGTAGAAATAAAGCATAATTCTACCTGCACGTTTTCAAAACAAGTGACGGCACGAAAACTAGCTGGATGTTACTTGGGTAAAGGTAAATACATACATGGCAAGAGGGGAGGTGGGAGTGTTCCTTCACGCATTCTGAGCCAATCAGAGACACCTTGTCACTGTGTCATGGACATGTATGAGGAAGTACCGGTAAACTGTTCGACCTCAAGCCATTTTTCTACCGTGACAAAACATCTGGAAACAAAGTAATCTGGACATTTTTAAAATAGAACCAACACACAATGTATTCAATAACAATGGAGAACACAGTTATATTAATGAAATAACGATGGAATGACACCTTTAATAAATAAATAAATTAATTAATTCATTCATTTGGTGATACGTTCCATTCAGTGCAATATATTTGACAGGACAAACACACTGTTAGTGGATTTTATTAACAATATTCCACTAAAACTGAAACTAGATTACATCATACGTGTAACTATGATTAAGGACATATGTTTGGCCTTGTTTTATTGTCAGTGTCTTTTTTTGTTTTGTAATTCAAATCTTTATTTAAGCACATGTATAGAGTGGTACATCATACAGGGTACAGAAAAAAAAGAAAGAAAGAAAAAAGAAACCAGAAGGGCCGCCACCATATGGGTATATTTTCTAATGTTTAGGCAGATCCTGTGAAATATATTGCGCTAAATGGAACGTATCACCACTACACTCTATGGCGGCTCCACGGCTCGTCCTGAGGAGAACGTCCTGAGCACCGCCCCTATCCCCCAAACCCCCCCAACCCCCCCTGTCCGGCCGCCCATTGTCATCTAGCATCTACTACATGAAAAACAGAATAAAACATGGCTTCATTTCATCAGTATGAGTGGACTGGGGTCATGAGTTGGTCGACAGTTTTGATCTAAGAGTGTTTTGAACCTTAAATCATGGATATTTATCATTATATTATTGTGTGATTGTTACCTGATGGGAGAACAAACAGGACACACGTTCTGATACAGACTCTGAAACATTAACAACAACAACAATAGGCAAGAACAGAACAGTAACAACAGAACAGTTATATTTAGAGCTGCGTAAATTCATGTATTGACAGATTAATCCATCATCATGATTAATGTGATTAAAAAGTTTAATGAAATTAAATGGAACATTTATGTACAGTTCTTTTGTTTGGTTGAAACTGTTGAAGGTGTTGAATACACATGTCAATTGCATATATATTTAGATTTTTGCATATGTTTATAGATATGTTAGCAGAATATTTCGTGTTTTTTCTGTATTTTTTTAAGAGTTTTTAAACATGTTTTGAATTTTCATCCTTTTTTGTGTTAGCTTTTAGCATGTTTTGCATATGTTTTTGTCTACATTATTTGTTTCTTAGTGTATTTTGTGTATTTGTATGTTTTTGAATGTGTTTAAATTTGAATGTTTTGCACTCTGCAAGATGGAATGTCCTTTTCACTGAAGCACTTCTGACTTAAAAAAATACCTCCATAATGTGAAGCATATGTTAGTCTGGGATTCTGCTAGCACTTCAGCTAATGTGTCACCCAGCTTGTGACAAACATGTTAAGTGCAGATATATTCACTGTCTTGAGTTTGTTTGCTCATGAAAAATGAAACACAATTAATATAGATTAAACATTTATATTTAATCATGATTAGTCAAAATTAATCCAAAGCAACACTATCATTAATCTGATTAAAAATGTTAATCGTTTCTCAGTTATTAGTTGTCCTTCCCTTTGGTTAATATAGATTATAAATGAATATTTAATCATGATTAATTAAAATTAATCCAAAGTAACCATGTGATTAATCTGGTTAAAATGTTTAACCATTTCTCAGCCCTAGTTATTTTGGATTATACCTTAAAGGTAATTATTCTGTATGTATTTCTGTGTTCCTCGTGATTCAATATATGAACCATTGTACATTTATTGGTGTTTTTCCACTTTGGTTTGGTTTCTCCTCGAGAACCAAAGTACTAGTAGAAATAATATGATTGAAACAGGTCGACAGTCTAATAATTGTTCAACTTTTTCCCACCAGCTGATTTTACAAATGAGCATTTAATCATGATTAATTGAACTTAATCCAAAGCAACACTGTCATTAATTAAAAAATTGTAATCATTTGACAGTCCTAGTTATTTTACAATTTGCATTAAATGTAATTATTCTGTACATATTTCTGTCTTCCTCAGGATCCATGATATGAACCATTGTACATTTATTGCTGTTTTTCCACTTTGGTTTCTACTCTAAAACCAATGTACTAGTGGAAATAATATGAGTGAAACATGTCGACAGTCAAAAAATTGTTCAACTTTTTCCCACCAGCTGATTGTCTTTGTGTGGACTGTATCAGTGTATCCTGTCCTTCCTCCCTTTGTTTACTCCAAACCACACAGTGCTGCATTGTTTGTCAGGCTGAGGGAGCCTTGATGGAATCAGAGTCCATTAACATGGAAGGCAGCGTCGAGGTGACTTTAGCTCCTAATTAAAAACAGATGTGTCCATTTAATAGTCTTAATACTTTGTGGGAGAGCGAGACAATCACCGCAGAAATATCTATTTGCCTCATTAAATCAGGAGGCTTGATCATGATGAGAAGCAGGGTAATGAATGAAGACAGACATGTTTACCGGGTTGTTTAAACAGTGTTTGCTGTGAGGAGAGAGGGTGGAAACTAGATGGACTGTTGCTTGACGGCACAACTAAAAGGAGACTAAGTCTAATGTGATGAAGAGCATGTAACGTCCAAGAAAAACAAAGAGGACAACCACGAGAAAATTGATCTAGTCTGATCAAATCATTCCTTTGATTATTAGTGCATGTGTAGACCTGGCTGTGTCTGTGGAGGAGAAACCAGATGGTCAGTTTCACACAGAAATCAGCCAAGACAAAAGGTTTTTATGGTTGTAGGGGGTTTAGAGCTGGAACACACTGGTAGGCATGGGAATCGAGAACCGGTTCCTGTTCAGGATCCTGTTGAACTTCCATCTTTATCAATTCCATGGAATCGTTTGGCAGTTTATCTAACCATTCTCTTCGTGATTCCAGCCAGCACGTATTGCATCAGGTTATGCAAGTTACACACGCTCGATTCCAGCAAGCATGACTAATTACGTGACATAAGTTACGCTGGTTTTTCCACGTGCATTGCAATCGTAAACAACAATGGCACCTACCAGGTTTAAAAACTCCAAAGTGTGGCGTTATTTTACCAACACACAGGGCAACTTACAGTCATTACAACATGGAAATAAGAGCATCAGGAGGGAACACGACGAACATACAGAAACATTTGTGCGCACAAATGACGTAAACAACCAGTATTTACAGATACAGATTGGTGGTGCTTCAAGACAACCGCAAGTGTTTGTCGTCGGCGTGTGCCCTCAACTTTTATGTCTTTGTTTGAGTTTTTAAGTTTTTTTTTTTATTATTTTAAGACAGTGTAGAAGTGTTTCAGCATCATGCATGGCTACTGGAAAATCTCATATAAGATGGAAGAAGCAAATAATTGTAAATAATCTCCACACTTCCTGATGAGTCTAAGGAAGGCTACAGTCCAGCTGTGGTGAGAGCATGAAACAAACGCTGGAAAGCATCGGCATAATCCGCAAAAGAAGTCGTTTAAGAGGATCTAAAACTGGAAAAAAAGACGCAACAAATTATTACCATAAATGGACATAGACCGCACCCTAAAAATGGGTGAGTGTCCTCTCTGAATTATGCTTTGAAAAAGTCGAACAGGAGCAACCATGGATGCTAAAGCTAACTCCTTCCAATGTGAGTTCATTGATTAAAAAGACAGATCAGTATGAACTATTGCTTCAAACCTTAGATACAAACATTAGATGCGCTACTGAAACGTGGGCTCACAACGAGATACCAGATGAATCACTGGCAGCTAAGGATTAGCAACTCTTTAGGAAAGACAGGAATCAAGGAAAAAGCGCAGGGGGCGTGGCCATGTACTGTCATAACAGACTGCATGTAAACTGGAAAACTGACATGGAAAGAAACGGGAGAGAGTGTGTCTGGGTCCAGCTACCACCACATGGAACACCCAGCAGTGTCTCAACTACCATCGTGGAGAATCTGTATCACCCTCCCTGGGCAAATAAAAAAGTGTACCAGGACAAGACCCTTGAGTATTTGATAAATACAATAGACACAATCACAGCCTCCTCCCTCCAAATGGGATTATTTTTATGTGGAGGTTTTAATAAACCGCCCACTAAAATGTTAACCGCCTCCCAATCAGATATTTAAATGTCAGACCCGAGGATGGGCCATTTTAGATTTAATATTTACCAATATGGCCAAATTCTATAGCCCCCCCCAACCACTCTTGCCCCCCTGAGGAGTAGTGACCATAAGTATCTGGTGCTGAGCCCAAAACGGTACAACACAGTAAAGAAAAGAGATGAAGTAGAAGTGGAGTCAGTTAGTAATTACAGAAAGAAAATTGCCATGACTGACTGGCATCAACTCTGAGGCAATAAGTTTCAACAACTATATCCAGACAACTATGGACATATGCATACCCATAAGACGGAAAAAAAATATCCACTGTGGACAACCCATGGATGACAGAGAAAATAAAACTAGCTATAAAGAAAAGACAAAAAACCTTTAACAAATGGGACAAAGTAGGAAAATGGAGGAATACAGAAACTCTGTCCAAAGATTTATAAATACTGTAAGGCAAAAACTAAACCCTGTAAAAATTAAGAAAAGAATCCCAAGGAGTGGTGGGATTTTATAAATAAAGGACTAGGATGAGCTAAATCACCTGATGCAGAAATCAAAATACAGGGAACTGAAGAAAATGAAGCTGCATAAACCCTCAATAACTTCTTTCAAACAACACCCTATTGTGTTTTCCCCCCTACCCAGATCTCCTACACCAAGAGACATCTGTAGCATAGGTGAGATGAAGCTAGCCCTCACTCGGCTGGACCCCCCGGAAAGCATCCTGACCCTGGTCATTACACATCTGGCTAACTGCTCCTCCCAACACGGGTGTGTCCCAGATAAATGGAAAGATTCAAATGTCTGTCCTACACCCAAAGGTCAAGACCCTGACTCTATTTCCGATTGGAGGCTCATTTCTCTCACGTCTTGTGTTGGCAAAACAATTGAACATTTTGTCCTGAAAAAGCTAATGTCTACTGTGCTCAACGTGTGCAAAAACCAATCTGCATATGTGCCCAAACACAGTACCACAACGACTTCAGTTAGAGCTATGCACACCTGTCTCACTGAAACGGACTCCAAGCAAACAATGGTGACGGTACTGTTAATAGACGTGTCTTAGGCCTTTGACCGAGTTGACTACGGGACATTAATGAAAAACATTCTGAACTTACAACTGTGCCCATCTCTGACTTGTTACTGCCTTGAAATTTCTATATTTATTTTAACATGAATTGTTTTTTTATTGTATACATTTTATATTTTTTATGGATGTAAAGTTCTGCAGTTTTTCAGTGGGGTCCTTGCTCCACTGCAAGCATGAATGAAAGTATAAAGTAATTAAGTATATTACAACATGCAATCATTTTAAATGCGTGTTGTGTTTTTAACAGCAGAGCCTTCACATAGCAGAGAAGGATATACTGAAGAAACAAACAATATTTTTAGGTAGCCTTTTAAGGAACAGAGGATCCAGAGAATCAACACTCACAAGCAAAAAGCTAAATGGCCACCGACGTACAGGAAATCACCATTGATAGGGAAGAAAATCCACTGACGTGGTGGAAAAATAACAAGTGCAGGTTTCTGCTCACTCACAAAAAAAAAAAAAAAAAAAAAAAAAAACCTGTGAATATGAGCTACCCCCACGCCGTCCGCATGATTTTTCAGCATCACGGGTAATCCACAGCTTATTGAAGCCAGAGAAGGTGAACATGTTAGTTTTTGGTCAGAAATATTGAAATTTAAACATGTCCACAGCTACAAAGAAGAACACCTCTGGATGCTTGTTTTGGAGCACACCGTTCATGCAGCTCCTCCAGAGCTGTGTTAGCATTAGCATCCAGATGACAGAGCTGCTCATGGGTGTTTATTATTATTATTATTTTATTATTTATTTTGATTATTCAGAATTTTTTCCCCCATAATATCAGATCCTTCAGTTTTAATGACTTTTCTTAGTGGTTTATTTATATATTTTATTTCAAATAAATAATTACTATTCAAAAGAATTTCAGATTTGTTTGTCATTTTTTTTATGGAACATCTGGACTTCTGCAGACATGAAGGTCTGTCCATAACCAAATTTTTCTGTAAACACCACATCCTGATAATGATCCAGAACCATTTATCTGGTGAACATGTCAGTCAACCAATCAAACAATTCAATGAATTTATATGGCATCACATCACAACAACAAGTTATCTGGTGACACATTTGGTCTAAACCAGCCTCTTAAGAACATAATTACTGTAAAGAGATGACATGAACCTGAAGATGATGTTGTCATAACTTTATTCCTCACTATAAACACACACAAATACACTTGTTTTAAGTGTGACAGGTATTTACTTCTACTGACACATGTTTTAGCTAATTTGGAAATGTAAAATAATGCATTTTTTTAAAATAGGAAATTGCACTAACCTATAACAAGTAGAAAAATAAATAGAGATAAGGATATTTAATGTATTAGTAACAATGACTAGATAACTAATCTGAAGGTAATCTTTGCATTAATAGCATAATAATACATTTGTTTCACATGTTTTTATCCTGTCTTTTCTTGTATTTCATGTTTATTGTCCTGTATTGAATTTCCACCTTAGAGATTAATAAAGTATTAGTGGGTCAGAAATGTTACAGAAATGATTAAAGCACCAAAATTGGTAAAATACGCATCATTTCAGAAGGAGTGCCAAAAAAATCTAGTCACATAGTTTTGTCTGAAAATATGACTTTTGGGGTAAATATATAAAAATATAAAAAAAAAAATAACACTTGGAAATGATACCTATGGATCCTATGAACTGACTGGTAACAGCCATTTTTGTGTGAAAAATGCCTTGTTTGTTAGAAAAACTTTTTAAAAAAGTATTTAAGACACATTTCATGTCTAAACAATTATAGAGCAGTGTTATTGGGTCTAAAAAGATGGTAAAGTGTCAGGTACCAAAATGTACCCAGTTTCATCAGGCACTTTCTCACAGAGTAGTTCTTAGAACCATGTAGTTCCTATGGAAGCTTCGGGTTTGCAGTAGGAACCATGGGAGGGGTTAATGTCCACCACAGTGATGTATTATTTAAGCATTAAATTCAACAATCACATAAGAAGTAGAAGTATAAACTAGAATAGGAGGAGGCCACATCATATCATAGGAATGTTAATTATGGTCAAATATAGCATCTAATGTCAAGGGTTTATGAATTTACAGAGAGTTAGGAGACCAAGAATCCAGCAGCAGGTGATACTATGGTGTATGTTAATGTCATAGCATTAACCCAAAAACAAAACCGCGTCATTGGTCCATTTATTTAGTATTTTCACCATATTTTTTTCCAACACACAGCGAACCCTACACAGACTGTTTTAAAGTTAGTGGTCCTGCATGAGGAGAAAATAGGCGTGGTCTGGGCTCTACCAATCATCAAACACCTACGTCATATAGTTCCTGGAGAACTAAAAAAGACCCTGCCTGCCAGCAGGAACTAAAAGTTTATAGGAAATATAAATATTTATTCTTCTTGACGTGTTTATTTCGAGTAATTCACACAATATACACATACATAAGAAAAGAAATAATAATATTTACACCCGAAAAGGAGTGGGAAGAAGAAACACTTATTTAATCCCACCCCCAAATAAACCAAATTAATAAAATAAAACTGACCCAAACTAATTCAGAATCAACTCATTCAACATTGTCTAAACCATGGTGCCAAAATATGAATAGAATAAAGAAACAAAACAAAACAACAACAAAAAAAACACATTCAACAGCTAAACTCACATCATAGCCACAGACCAACAGTGATAACAACAAAACTAGCATAGCACCAATGCTAATGAACAACACAGAGTAGTGACGGCATAAATAAGCAAAAGGTGAAGAACAAACACATATGAACCAAACAAGGAACAAAGGACAGACATAAACAACTTCCTACAGTAGAATGTGATTATATGTGAATATATATATATATATATATATATAAATGTTATCTTGCAGTGGACAACATTTATGTATTTATCATCTTCATTAAAGCTGTAACAGTCTCGTCCCCGTATGAGGACTCAGGGTCTTTCATCCTTTTCCTCCTCATCCCTCTCGTCCCACTTCTTTATCAAATTGTAGATATCATGACTCCAGTAACTGTCAGTTATTCTGTATCAGTCTAGGTGATATACATGTCACGTTGCTTTCATTTGTAAAGCGTCAGTGTCAGTAACACACTCAGGTCTACAAAGACTGTGGGTCCAGATGACTGGCTGTGTGTTGTGACTGTGCTCTTGTTTGGATGACAGGGACGTAGATGTGTGTGGACACTTTGGGTTTGCTCAGGGATCTGCTGTCACATCCCATAATGTGAGCGGTGCATTCACACCAGCCGTCACTCCAGGACGGTTCACTAAGTGGGTGGTGAACCTTCCACGGGCCGACAGCGGCGCTCATGTTAGGATCACTGTTACAAGATCTGCACAGAGGAAAATAACCTGCACCATTATAGAGTCAGACACAAAAAAGGAAATTATGTTCGTCACAAACACACAACCACCATAACAACAGCTTTTATGGATCAAATAATTGTATTATTTTATTATTGATTGTTTGTTTGTTTGTTTGTTGGTTGATCTGTCTGTCTGTTTGTTTGATTGTAAACAGTTTACACAAAAACTGCTGGACCAATTTCCATTCAATTTTCAGGGAAGGTTCAAAGAGGTCCAGAAGAGATCCCATTGCATTTTGGTGAATGTAGGTCAAAGGTCAAGGTCACCAAAAATGTTTTTTTCACAATGATCAGAGATAGGGCAAATCAGGAATGTCCTTTTCATTCCTGTATATTCAGTTTTACATCCAGCTTTTTTTTTGCTCTGACTGCTGACGTGCATTGACATCAGAACCTTCAAGGACAAATTTGAAGTCTGTAGGTCAAAGGTCACAATAAAGGTTAAAATGTAATTACGGATATAACTTTTGAAGTATTCATTTTACAGACTTCCAATCAGCACCAGAATTCTGTATCTTGTCTGCATAGATTTTGACCTATTTTCAACCCAAGGGGTCAAAGGTCATTGTGTCAATACTTAAAAACCTCAAATCAACTATAACAAAAAAAAACAAAAAACATAGTTACTATATTTGAGAGATAGGAAACCTGTCATGGGCTTTAAAATGATGTCATCACCGTTGACCTTGAGTGACCTTGGAAGGTCAAAATCAAGGTCACCTGAATTTAAATGGTGGTAACTTCAAACAGAGTGACACGTGCTTGTTGACACTACATGTAGGCTCTAAAATGTCATTGTGACCTTTGACTTTGAGCGACCTTAAAAGGTCAAACCCAGGGGTCTCCAACCTGTTCCACAAAGGGCCGGTGTGGCTGCAGGTTTTTGTTCCAACCAAACAGCAACACATCAGATGTCAATCAATTAATCAACTGATCTCAGTCTTCAGAGAGTTAATTGGTCAAACTGTGAACTCTTGGTTGGTTGGAACAAAAACCTGCAGCCACACCGGCCCTTTGTGGAACAGGTTGGAGACCCCTGGTCAAACCCATCGCCTCACGTTTCGAGAGGGAAATGTCCATTAAGAGCTGAAATGAGTGCAAGGGGGCGGGGCTTGTTGTGTCAATGCTTGTTAACATTGATTTTCTCCAAAACAATAGTTGCGTTTCCATTACAGTTTTTTGCAAAACATTTGCGATATTCCTAATTCCTAATTACCGTGAAACATCCTCCCGCGAGATTTCGATGTCTTGATATCACGTTGCATTTCTCTGCTGTTTGCTGTCTTTAAAATGACAGTTATGTTTTTCTCGTGAATTATAGTGAGAAAGGTCTCCATTTCCTCCTCTGTCCAACAAGAGAAGTGATCATGTGACCATGTATGTTGTGACGTACGATTGTGGAAAAAGTGTTTCCATTGCGGTTTTGTGATATATTAGAACATCGAGACGTCTGAAAAACCACCTCATGAAACCGTGAAACATTTTCGCGATATTTGAGTGTTTTTCCAAAATTCAGGTGTTGCCATTACCAGTTTTTTCATACCGCTTTTTACATTTTGCGAATTTCCAAGGGTAATGGAAACGCAGCTTTTAACAATGTACTGTAGAAACATTTCCCAGCAATAATAGTCATCTTATTATGTCCTCCAGTAACACACTAAGGTTGAAATACTGAGTATTTCTATGAGTGACCTATAAAAGGGTCAAATCAAATGTTTGTTGAGCAGTTTTACACACATTTCATCCTCAGTTCAGTGTAATGATGAAAAAAATCCCTGTCAGTTATGGAGTGCATAGGTTGCTGGTGAAGTTGTTAGCGTAGATAATGAGCTAATTGGCACTGGACGGATCTGCTGTGTGCGCTGGAAAATAAAGAGATCCCCAGAGAGCTAAACTCAGCTCCAGTTGGGAGATGGAGGTGTGAGCATTGTGGATTTATGTTCCCTGTGGTATACTTTCTACTGTAGAGGAAGAAATACAGAGGCATGAAAGCGTGAGCAACAGACACAATAACAAAGGTCAAAAAGAAAAAGCTTTTAGACGCTGGGACGAATATTCCCTAGAGTGCGAAGGAAAATAAATACTTAATATTAAAAGTTAATGTCAGATGGCCCTGTAGTCCATTCAGCTACACTCACTAATGCAGCTTTAAAAAGGTACCAAAACCAGTACCAAGGAAACACTAACACTACACATACTATACAGTCACTGTTTTTTTTATCTGAGAACATGTCGAGTAAAATTACTGATGTACCCAAGAACACAGAAAAAATAACCATGGTTTAAAATGTGGTTAAATAATGCTAGTAAATACAAGGCAATTCAATAAAACATTTAAAATATCAAACAAATGAACAGGTTAAAAGAGCTGGTAGTTTAAAATAAAATGTTCAAATGTTTTTTTCCTAACTTTTTAAAACCTGTATAAAAGCAGCTGGGTGTAGAGATATTTATAATCTACAGCATTTGAGAAAATCAAAGCCAACATTGTGTAACACTGGCTAGTGTATTTTATATTTATTTATTTTTTAAGAAAAGCTCATTTTTTATCCCATTGTAAAAATTGTCAACCTGTACAAACTATAGGGTTGTAGCAGATTCTGCTGTGTGTAGCAACAGAAGACACATACACTAGATATTTGTAAACCAAACAATAATAATAATAATAATAATAATAATAATAATAATAATAATAATAATAATAATAATAATAATAATAATAATAATAATAATAATAATAATAATAATAATAATAATAATAATAGAAGCCAACAATTATTATTATTTGTTTTAATTTTTCTGTTTTTGGTGTTTGCTTGTCTATTTTTTAACCCTTTAACCCCTGATGCATCAGCGATGACGCATTCTGAAAGGATGGTTTAATTTTAATATAATATTTTATATTAATTTTATATATATTTAATATTTACAGAGTTTTGTGTTTTCTGATATGAAAAGAAACTGATTTAGAAAAAAGAAAAAGCCAAAACTAAAACTACTGGAACTAAATTACAATATAATTTATTTATTTTGACTTCATTTTAGTTTATTTTAACTAGGTTAAGTTATTATTTTGTAAATATTTATTTTATGTATAATATGTAACATTTGTTTTTGTTAATTTTGTTCCTCATATTTCTACATTTAATATTGTATTTTATTATTTTTCTTCACTTTTGTGCCATTTATGTCTTATTTTGCTTATGTTACTTATTATTTTTTTGGTTTATTATACATTTTTGTCTGTTATTTTCCATTTTGTTACTTAATTTATTATTTTTGACTGAAAATGTTAAAATCTCAGGAGTTAAAGGGTTAAATGATACTTTTCCAGACATTTATCTGTAGTCTACATAAACTGTAAATAAATAAAACCACTTGGATGTGAATTCTTAATTAATTCAACTCCATGTCTCCAACTTTAACCTTATGTCTAAATAATGTCATATCTGAACAGTAAGTCACTTTTAAAGGCTTTATTTTTTGATACTTTTGAAGCTTTTCAGATTTTTTCCTGCTTAAATAAATATTATTTCATCCACGAGGGAAAACTTTTTCACTTTTACTGAAGTAAATGCATTAAATCAGTACTTCTACTTTTACCAGAGTATCAGAGTACATTTTGCAGTGTTAAATCAACACTTAGAGAGTTTATTTAACTTCTTCTAGAGTGTATTTGGTCCCATTGTCTCCAAATTAACACTGCAAAATCTACAGTGTAGCTGTACTTCTACTTAAGTACAGGGTGTTTCATAAGTGTCCATACTGAGGTGCAGAGGTGGAAAGTAACTAAGTACAGTAAAAGTACTTCATTACTGTACTGAAGTACTTGGGTATTTATTTTTATGGCAATGTATTACTTTTACTTCCTACATTTTTGTATAAATGTTTGTACTTTATACTGTTTACATTCTCCCTAAACAGTACGAAAAATAAGTGGAGGAGAGGAACTGTGACTTTATAGTTATATGACTTTTATCTCACAATTTAGACTTTTTCTCTTAAAATTATGCATTTTTTTTCATCGCATTTGTAATTTTTAAAAAATTTCATGATGACTTTTTATCTCAATTGTGACTTTTTCCCCTGTTTAACCACAAAAGTGAGTACAGTGACCCTATTACACACATTATCTACACAGTAACTCACTTTTAAATGCTTTATATTAGATACTTTTGATATGTTTCAGATTTGTCTTGGTTAAATAAGTATTATTGCAAAAAAAACATTAAAAATGCAGTTTTACTTTTGTACTTCATTACAATTGTGAAATTGTCCTTTTTTTTTTTTTTTTTTTTTTTTTTTTACTTTTACTTGCAGTAATTAGTATATTTTCACACCAGTAGCTGTACTTTAAACACCTCTGCATAGGACACATAATACATTCCATACATATGTGCTTCTAACATGTATATTTCAGATAATCCAAAGAATGCATTTGAATAAAGAGCAATGAATTGAAATCATCCTGATGGTTACTTCAATATTATATAAATAAAAATGGTTTATGTCAAGAAACATTTATTTTTCCTTTGTATGGAGACTTATGGGACCCCCGGTACAGAATGTGAGTACTTTTGACACCTCTACCAGAAATAGATCAGGAAGCATAAACCTGGACCTTCATGAATAATATTATACAAAGGTTTGTAGTCGAGTTACGTGCAGAACTACAGCGTAATGAATAAACTCCTATTATGCTTTAATTCTTATTAATTTTGCCTGCAGACCCTTGTGGACTTAGTAGAGCCCTTAGGACGTGCAGACTTCCCAGGTATTGGTTCATAAAGTCTGGGAGCGATGAAGTACAGACATGTGGATTAGCCAGAGGGACTTTTGGACTTTTCTGATAAGTGGAAAAATAAATGTGCTAACATTTTATTCTGTCTTTTTTTATTAACAGACCAGTGTCCACTCGGTAAAATTTAAAACTAATGCTACGCTGCATGTAAATCAGCCTCAGAACAAACCTTCTAAATCTTCTGGGACCCCGGCTGAGTTGACTGTAAACATGGGAGTGCAGGGACCCAACTGTCTTCTGAGGGATAATTATTATTATTAGCACTTTGAGCTGCAGCGTTATCCCACGAGGACTCCACAACAATGAGCATCCACATGGGTGTGACCCATCCTGGTATTATCACAATGAGTCAGGGAGTCGTTAATACCCAGGCTAATAATGGCTGCCAAGAGGAACCAACGCTGGGGGAGGGCAGGCGGGCGGGCAGGGGGCACCGTGGGGACATGTGTCGCTCACACTGTGGCTGTCCAGAGGCCTCGTCCTCAGGCTGTAATTAGTAGCCAGTGACAACAAGGACCAACAGAGGAAACGCCTGATCCCAAGCAGGTACTCAAGGGTCTGAGCGACAATAATAATCACTCGTCTGCAAAACAATCAGCCCCCAGCCCTGAATATTCTATTACTTAGAGGCTGTAGTAAATCAAGTTTAAGTCTGAAAAGAAAAGAGAAGGGAAGGAAAGGACAGAGAAGGAAAGAGAAGGAAAGGAAAGAAAAGAGAAGGGAAGGAAAGAACAGGACAGGACAGGAAAGGAAAGGAAAGAGAAGGAAAGGAAAGGAAAGGAAAGAGAAGGAAAGGAAAGGAAAGGAAAGGAAAGGAAAGGAAAGGAAAGGAAACGAAAGGAAAGGAAAGGAAAGGAAAGGAAAGGAAAGGAAAGGAAAGGAAAGGAAAGGAAAGGAAAGAGAAGGAAAGGAAAGAGAAGGAAAGGAAAGAGAAGGAAAGGAAAGAGAAGGAAAGAGAAGGAAAGGGAAGGAAAGGAAAGAGAAGGAAAGGAAAGGAAAGGAAAGGAAACGAAAGGAAACGAAAGGAAAGGAAAGGAAAGGAAAGGAAAGGAAAGGAAAGGAAAGGAAAGAGAAGGAAAGGAAAGAGAAGGAAAGGAAAGAGAAGGAAAGAGAAGGAAAGGGAAGGAAAGAGAAGGAAAGGGAAGGAAAGAGAAGGAAAGAGAAGGAAAGGAAAGGAAAGGAAAGGAAAGGAAAGGAAAGGAAAGGAAAGGAAAGGAAAGGAAAGGAAAGGAAAGGAAAGGAAAGGAAAGGAAAGGAAAGGAAAGGAAAGAGAAGGAAAGGAAAGGGGCCACATGAGCACAAATCCAGCTAACAGGAAGTACATAACTAGTATATTAGAAGGATCAGGTCAGTCAAAGGAAAAAGTACTAAAAATGTTGACTATGTTGAGTGACTGTTAACTTCTTTGTGTTCTGTAGGGGATAGGAATTTCACAGAATTCCAAAAACAGAACAAAAAATGACCCTAAATGACATTCCATAAATAAAATTAACTATATATATTTAATTATCTGAAAAAATATCACGTTTCATCATGCTGTTCCAATCTAGACAATTATTCTGTTATTTTTTAATGTAAAAACAAATAAAAACCTTTATTATCCTGAGTCTCAGGAGGTTAATATGATGATATTGGAAAACAATTGTCAGCACAGAAATTAAGTTCAGTTCTGGTTTTAGAAAGTTTTGTGAATCTAAGCAAAACTTATAAAGACCCATTTGCGTTTTTACTGCAGTTCTAAAATGACTTTTTCTATTTAACTTTTCATGATTATTATATTATCTACATCACTGCTCTTTTTTTTTTTTCTTTCCAGAAAAGACATACATTAAATGTGCTAAATCATAAAACAAATGACTTTAGTGGTGGTTAGTTCATGTTTTTAATATATATGATGGTGTATTATTCCACATATATGGTGGTTTATATACATGTATACAATGGATTAGTAAATATTCCACTAGAAAGAACCTGTAAAGTGAATGGATCATAATGTACAGACAGTGTTTTAAAGTAGATCTGACAACAATATTCCTTTGGACTAAAACCTATTCTACTGTGCATTCTAAGAATTTCACATTTTGACCCCAGACTTATCTTGAAAACTTGATCCAACCAACATTTAAGCCTTGAGTTTTCTTTATCACTAACACACATGTGGGAACATTTCATTAGTTTTATTCCAGAAGCATTTTACTTTTAGACCAGTGTTACATAGACATCTATATAGCAACAATATACTTACTGTAACAGGACTACTGTATGTGACCAGTTGTGGTAAAAGTACACACAATCTGTAAAAAATACATGATTTTTTACTTAAATAGAAGTAAGAGTTTATAAATGTAAGAGTACTGATAAAGAGTTTTCTTTATTAGTATCAGTAGTAATAATCAAGAAAATGAACAAAACTGACCAAAGTAATCCATAAATTGGACCAAAACAAACAGCAAATGTGTAGAAAGTACTTACACTAAAGTGATCTAAATAATCAGTAAAATGAACAAAAATGACTAGAATATTCAGTAAAATGAACAAAAAAATATCTAAATAATGATTAAAATTAACAAAAATGACCAAAACATTCAGTAAAATTAACAAAAGTGATTAAAATATTCAGTAAAATGAACAAAAATGACCAAAATTTCACATTTTGACCCCAGACTGACCTTTTAATCCAACCTTTTCTTCATCACTAACGCACACATGGGAACATTTCATTAGTTTTATTCCAGAAGCATTTTACTTATAGACCAGTGTCATTCGTGGACTGAGGAATGACAACTTCATCAATGGTTTATGAAATGTCATTTTAAAGTCCACTCCAGACAGAAGTGACTATATTTGGACAAACATGGAGCTGTTAAAGCATGTGAGGTAAAGGAAAAGCTAAGGCTTAGAAAACTAATAAAACTGAAAACTTCATGCATGTTGTCAGAAAACCCTATTAACTCCAACTACAGTGGAGCTGTCACCATAAAGTGTGATTTATTAAATAACAGACTGTCTTACAGAGCTGTCACAGTCCGACATGGAAGAAAACGCTTTCTATCTGACCTCATTAAAGGTGGACAAAAATAAAACAAATGAGACTGATGAGGCTTGAGGAAAAATAAATACTAACTTAGTACTTTTAATGAAAAGTTCAACTCAAACGTATTAGATGGACGTTTTGGAGTCAGCCGCAGCTTTAATATGTTGGCGTCAATTAGGAACACTTTAATGTGAAGCAGGGATTCGGCTAAAACTTCGGCTAGTTTAGACAAACACGTTAAAGCTAAAGATACAGGCGTGGCACGTTTATTTGTATCGCAGGTAATTCAAAGTGCTTCACATAAAATATTAAACGCATCAAGATAAAAAGACTGCATTTATATAGCGCTTTTCCACCTTCATGGTGCTCAAAGCGCTTTACATTAGCCTCTCATTCACCCATTCACACACACACTAGTAGCTTTCTAAGGTCTACAGTAAGTCCTACTGGGGGCCTAAGCCAGGGTTCAGTGTCTTGCCCAAGCACACTTTGACGTGTGGACAGCCAGAGCCGGGACACGAACCGCCAACCTCTCGGTCATTGGGCGACCCACTCTACCAACTGAACCACAGCCACCGATACAATTTAAAAATCTTAAATAAAAAAAAAGGGGGGGGGTATAAAATATTACAACAATTTTAATTTAAATATGAAAATGAAAGCAAAAAACAACAGGTTACACTTTTTTTTGAGTGTTGGCTCATAAAAATGTTTAAATGCAATTAATACAGCCTTGAAACTCGAAAAGCTCATTGGGCTCATGTCTCATGATCTACCCAGGAGTCCTGAAGTTCACACTGAAAAAAGTAAAACATTGAATCAACTTAATTCTTCAATAGGTCACATAAAAAAAACAAAAACATCTAGTTGAGTAAATGTTAAGTTAAAATAACCCTATGCAATTTAATATGATCACTCAACTAGATTTTTTTATGTCACCATAAAAAGTCAAAAGTATGAAATAAAAAGTGACTTTTGACCCTTTATCTCACAATTTATACTTTTTATCTTACAAATTTGGCTTTATGATCACACGTAAAAAAATCTAGCAGAGTGAACCAAATTGTGTGGCATGACTGTGGCATGGACAGACAATCTAACATGGGGTTATTTTAATTTAATTTAGTTTGATTCACTTATCTAGACGTTTTTATGTGTGACCTATTAAAGAAGAATTTTTAAGTTGAGTTTAAGTTTCAGTGCAGGAAACCCTGTCCACGAGAAGCTGTAAAAGTCTGCATCTAATCACAACTAGATCTAAAAGTAAAAAAATAAACATAATTCTTTGTCCAATAATCCAACAAAAACAAAAGCAATGAAGTTTTGGACTGACTTTACAAACAATCGAACCATTGTACCAGTTAAGAATTTGTTCATTTCGATTCCAAACGCCATTTTCCAGTGATGAGCACAGAAATGAGAACAAAGCAAGAGCAAGTGTTTTAACAGCAATTTGACAAAAATGAGGCAGAAGCCCATTATCCTTCCTCAAAACACATATCAGGGCTTTACCAAGACACAATTTACTTCCTCACTGATGGTTTAAGATGCAATTACCACATCCAATAAAACAGAACACGTTTTCATATTTCATTGTCCCCAGTGTGTACAAGAGTCACTTGTGGAACTGTTGACCTGCTCTGCTCAGCTGGCTGAGTGGAGTTTTAAATATGAATGCAACACGTCTTGCAGACATTACATTAGAATCCTCGCCGTCTGCTAATGTGGAACCAAATGTAGTCTTAAGGACTAACAACATGTTTCCAGACGAGGAGGGGGCTGTTTTTACTCCCATTCCCACAAAAAAATTTTTTTAAATAACAACAGTCTAATATTTCAATACAGTGGTACCTCTGCTTACGAAAATAATACGTTCCAGAAGTGTTTTCGTACCGTGAATTTTTCGCATTTTACATGTAAAAGGCTTAATTTGTTGCAAGGCCCCCCAATACTACTCCTCAAACCCTTTAAGAATTATACAAATGTTACGGAACAGATGAGGAAACCCAATTGCAGATCCTTTCAAAGTTTTTATTAACCACTAGGAGACCAAAAAAATTAAAGGGGAAAAACAGAGGCAGTCCAAAAATGATAAAACACAAAAAAAACGTTTGTCATCAAAAAGCCAAAAAACATTCAGAAGTCTTGGGCAAAAATGACAAAACACAAGAAACTGCATAAGAAAAATCTTCGGCCAGACGGGCAACACAGGAAAAAAACAAAGTAGCAACACAAAGACAAGAAGCTAGGCAGGAAAATCCACAACAAAGTCCAACAACAACAAGAAAAACAACAAATCGGGGAAATCTATCAGGAGTTCAGAGGTCAAGAGAACTCACTGTGGCATGGACAGACAATCTGACATGAAGCAGGGGATGAACAGGTCTTAAATAGGCGAAGTGCACAACGAATTACACCTGTTCCACTCAGGGTCATGTGGAAAACAATTAACAAATCAAAGGTCAACTCAAAACAAGGGCACAGAGGAGACATTACGCAAATGGGCCACAGGAGGTTGGCAAAGAGTAAATAAAAGACGATAGGTGACATTCTGTAACAACAAATGTACCGATTTTGTATGAAATATGTGTTAAAAGAAAATGTAGATTTAGCTTTTAGCCCGTCCAGGCTAACACCAGCTGTTGTTAGTGTAGATACAAACACCTGTGAGAACATGGCTTCCGTCAGATCTGAATACTGTTAGTCCGTCCAGGCTAATGTCGGTGTCCAGGACATGAGACTTGAGCCACGTCTGGGTGAGAATGGGGATGCATCAGAGTGGTGGATCATGTTTGGTGTTTAAATCCAGCTTCAGGTAGTCCACTTTGTTTTCCAGTGAGCGTACGTTGGCGAGCAGGACTGATGGAAGCGGCGGTCAGAACGGGTTAGCTCTTAGGTTAGCTGTAAATCCACTGCAACAGCTTCAGTTCTACTTCCTCTCATGTTACTTCCAATGTCTCCAGAGGCGTCCTCTGTGGGCGGAGACTCCGCTGTAGGACGCAGGATCTGATCGGCGTAGCTGACCAAGGTTCTGTAGAACGGTCTGCGTCTCCAAGTTTTTAACTATTTTTCTTAAGCTGATGATAGTCTGCTGGTCATATTCTCTTCATGCACCGTTCAGCTGAAGTTTTGATCCTAAAAGCACTGGTCTAGGTGGAGACATTGGTTACTGTCATTTTTTAATACGTACTGTAATAAAGTTTAAATGAGCACACTGGG
Source organism: Siphamia tubifer (assembly GCA_020466265.1). Classification (NCBI taxonomy): domain Eukaryota; kingdom Metazoa; phylum Chordata; class Actinopteri; order Kurtiformes; family Apogonidae; genus Siphamia; species Siphamia tubifer. The sequence goes on along the minus strand of CM035798.1, from coordinate 15,455,423 downwards.
AAAAAGTCAGGAAACAACAGTAACTTTGTGATGAATGAAGGTCAAAGGGTAACGGAAATCATCATGGGTAGCTCCCTTATAGCCAATGGGATGCTACGTAGAGTACGTACGTGACATGTTTGCGTACATTACGTAGTTACATATAGTAATGTACATACAGTACTCTATTTATTAGGGATGGGACACCCTGGAACATAGAACACTAGTTTGGAATGATGCATTACTTGTACGACGTTTCACTTTGACAAAATGTCGTTTTGTTTGTTATTATACAGTGACTGACTGTGACAAACGCACCACATCAACAAAACGCTACAAACACAAGAAAAATGAACAACCAAAAACACAAACACATAAAAGAAATGCAAGAGAAAAATGTTACAATAACATAAATGAAGCGGAGTGCGGAGCATACCTTTCTGTGCACGCAACATCTGTACCATCAGAGCTCATGTTCTCAGCAGCTGGATTAATAGTGAGTACGTGCACACGCCTCCACCCTGACCATGTGGACACCTGCCGTATATTCATGTGACTATTGTTGTTAAATCTGTTCAACATTGTAGCAAAATCAGCTGTTTCACCTGGTTCTGCCGAGACAGTTAAATTAAATATAGTTTGCTGCAGTTATTGTGATTTCAACATTAAAAGTCGTAAGTGTTTCATGCAGTTGGTGAATGAAGATCAACATGTTGTTGTTGTATGATTTGTAATATTCTTGTTTATTCAGTACGTTTGGTTCAGTACGTTTCTGTCACTGCATGTGTGTTTGGGGGATGAGGCGCACATCAACGTGCATGCGCGAGGGGTGTGTGTGTGTGTGTGTGTGTGTGTGTGTGTGTGTGTTGGGGATGATCGATTTTCGTAAATACAATTTTCTTTAATATTCAGAGACAAAAAATAGAGGTAAAGGTTTTTCGTTACTTGTATCATTCGTTAGCTGGGTCTTTTGTAAGTAGAGGTACCACTGTGTATCAAAACACCTTGATGGTCTATGGCACAGGTGTAAAAAAAAAAGGCCAAAGCGTTCAATCTGGCCGTTGGGATGAACTGGTGAAATTCAAAATGAAAGAATGACAGTTTCTCGTCTTCATTTGTATTAGTTTCTGATCTGTATAAACAGTGGGGCACACAACACTGTGGCATTTTTACATGTATGTAGGTCAATAGGGCCAAATTTGGCTGTGGCTTGGACCCAGATATAGAATGATGATGTAGTTACAATATGGTGAGTTAACGTTTTTAAAGCTGTTTTTAAGTGTCATTAGCAAGATAACTCAAAAGGTTATGGACAGATCTTGATGAAATTTAAAGGGTAGGTTGGGAATGGGGAGCTCTGGAAAGGGATTACATTTTGGTGGTGATCCAAATGAGATCCTGGATTCTGGATCACTTTGAGATTTTTTCTCCATTTACCGCAATGTGAAATTTCAAAGTGATGCAGAATCCAGGATCTCTTCCGGAACACCACCAAAATGGAGTCATTTGTTCCTTGTGACACTCCCAACACATCCTTGAAATCAAAATCTATCCATACGTTTTTGAGTTATCTTTACCCCCCAACCTACACTATACATTTCATCAACATCCATAACTTTTTTAGTTATCTTGCAAACTAACAAGCAGACAAACTCTGGTAATTATATACCTTCATTAGTCCTAATTAGACTATGCTGGAAATCCCAGTATAATCTAATGTTCCTTGTGACACCTCCAACACATCCTTCAAATTTCATCCAAATCTGCTCATGACTTTTTGAGTTAGCTTGGTAACTAACAGACAAACAAACAGACAAACAAATTCTGGCAAAAACATAACCTCCTTCTTGGACCTCTCTTCATTTGAAGGGGGGGTGGTCTGCCTTGCGTTCTCAGAGTGCTTTTGTAGTTTATAAATGACAGTCTCAGATGAATCGCTCCAGCTCTACAGTTCTTTCCGTCGTTACCCTTCACACTTATTTAGCATAAGTAACAAAAGCAGCTGAGATGCTGTTGTGTTGGTGCACAGTCCGGCGTTGACTGGGATAAAAAAGCAGAGTCACTTTACAAAGCTCTCCCCTGCGGCTGTTGCTCCTGCTACACAGTATCTAAAGCCGACCCTGCACCGCACTGAGCCCAGGGGTTGATGGGAGTCCTCCGGGGAACCATTAGTGAGCGGATCTGCAATGTGGCGCGAGGGGAGCGAGCGCAATTCACGGGAGAACGCCGAAAGAACTCACAACACTCTAACAACACCTGTCACCCCTGAGCCTAATGAGAAACACAATTAGCAATTAACAGTGCGATCTGTCAGGGCTAATACCTGCCTCTGCCTGTGCACACACACTGACACACACACACACACACAAAGGGGGGTAGGGTGGGGGGCGTTAGGGGGGGGCAGACCCCCTTCATCAGCACTTCCATGCAGGTATGAAATGAGCCCAAACAAGCGGATCAATTAGACAGGTGATGTAATGTTGTGAAACCTAAGCTGATGCCTGGGTGGCAGATTTCCTAAACGGTGTCCTCGCTGATACTCCACACTGACTTTTAAGACGAGAATTAAGTGTGATTTTTATCCCACCTGAGGGAACTGAACTTTGGAGTCGGACGCACAACGTTGCGGCCGTACATCATATAGCAATGGGCTATTACACTGCACACGCAACAGCCAGTTTATCAAGACGCACTTTCGTGGTAGAGTTGGCGCTCTATTCTCCTGTAGAGCAACTGCCAACGTGGGAATTAACACAAGTACTCGAGTGAATATAAACAGCACAGGCGAGAGAAAAAAAAAGTTCCCTAAATCAGCACATTGGGTGTTTATTTGGATCCCTGTTAACTCACTGCTGTATTGACCCACAGCCTTCGAAAATCATATCGATTTAAAAGCAAAATGGATCCACACAGCTGCTGATATGTTCCACTGATTAACTCTGAGGGGACGTCTGAGGACACTTAAAAGCCTCGCAGCGTTTATGTGCAGGCTTTCAGGGACAACGTCAAAGGGAAGACACAAATATAATGCAGAGACTTAGTTAAATATTAATGTCTTTGACGTGTTCACAGACAAATATAAAAAAAAAAGCTAGAGCACATACAGCTCATGTATTGCATTAGTATTCTGGTCTCATACAAGAAGATTCTTTATTAATATGACCTGTATTACATACGACACATGTTTTAAAACCTTAATGACTTTTACCAAATCAGAAGTACTAGTACTAGTATTTAGTCAAATCAAACATCCGTGGACGACAATAAATAGAATGAAGTTGATATATTTGATCTATTTATTTTTTTATTAGATTCTATTCAATTACATTAGATAGAACTTTATTGATCCTTTGGGTAGAGTCCTGATATTGAGTTTCCAACAGCAGCACAACAACAAATATGCCCATAAGAAACACCACAACAAAATAGCAAAACAATAACCACAAAAAAAACAATAGTGGAAAAACGATTGCACATTGGAGGGTACTAGCTGGAAAGTAGTAATAATAAGCATCATACATACTTTAATAATCACAGGATAAACTGTATCACTATTATTATTATTATTATTATTATTATTATTATTATTATTATTATTATTATTACAACTAAAACAACAACAGCCAGAAAACAAATGCTACATACTGACATAAACTATAAACAACACTAGGCCTGTTTACATGAGTTTTTATTCCTGTTTAATTCAGAATAACGGTTAATTTGTCTTTAAAGGTCTCATTCCAACAACATTTCATTAATATTGCTGTGTTCTCCATTGTTATTGAATGCATTGTGCACTGTTTCTGTTAGAGTTTTCTGGTTCTTCCTCATACATGTCCATGACGCCGTAATGAGGCGTCTCTGATTGGCTCAGAGAATGAATGCATAAAGGATAAAGGAACACTCCCCTCTTCCCTCTCCCCTTCTGTGTGTGTTTACCATCCCAGAGTAGCATCCAGCTAGGTGTCATGTTGTCGCTTATTTTGAAAACTTGCTGCAGGGGGAAAAAAAACAAGAGCACATGAACCAGTTTGCGCCGCCATTTTTTTCAAGTTGCGCCGTCTTCTCTTGTTGACACTAATGCTAATGCTACCTCAGATTCGCTACAATGGGGGACGGGTTTAAATCCCACATGGCTGACGCTAAAGTCCATCTGACGTCAGATGGACCGGCTTTTTCTGGGTCCCTGGTTCCTGTGAATGCAGTATGCAGCCAGTGGAGGTGATGAACCACTGTTAAAGGAACATGTGTTGGTAACTAGGGGTGACCCATCAGATTCCAAAAGGAGCGTGGAAAAGTGGTTTTCAGTCGAATGACACTGTTAAGATGACGATGTAAACACCTGATTCCAGTTGAAAATGACCATTTCCTATTCCACTCCAAATTCCAAATTCCATAATTCCTCTGACATGGAAACAGTTAACTCAGGGGTGTCAAACTGTGGTCCTCGAGGGCCAGGGTCCTGCATGTTTTAGATGTTTCCCTCTTCCATTACACCTGGAGGCCATTGCATCATTATCAGTCTGATGAGGAGCTGATTATTAACTCTTTAAATGTCAGCACTGATGCGTTCTGAATGGATGATTTAGTTTAAATATTCAGAAAAATTCTACAGTTTTACTTTATTTTGTGCCAAAAAGCAAGAGGTGTTTTTTTTGTTTTTTTTTTAGTATTATTTTATTTCACCATTTTTTTTAAATTGCTGTGACCAAATGTCAATACTAGTTTTCTTCTTTAGTAATTTTTTTCCCCTAAATCTTCCACATTATTTGTCATTTTGTAAATATTTATTCGTTTTTGTTCATTTTGTTTATTTTTCTACATTTTGGTTCTTTTAATTTTTCTTTGATTTTCTGTCATTTGTGTCTTACTTTGCTCATGTTACCAGTTATTTTGTTAGTTCTCAGGAGTTAAAGGGTTAAACTGAATCACATGGAAGAGGGAAATATCTAAAACATGCAGGACACCGGCCCTCGAGGACTGAAGTTTGATACCTGTGAGTTAATTCCTCTTTAACATTATTCCTGTTGTTCTGCACATGCTCCTGGTCTCGTTACGATGATGCACATATTCTGTGTTGCCGGCATTGATGTTGAGTCAGTTAAGCTCCATAGTTATTACAAACATAAGCACAAAAATCACATCAATTAGTCAAACTTTGTTTATTTAGCACTTTTCATGTGCACCGACCCCCCCCCATTATTATGCTCAATGTAACTTTTGGGTACACAGTAAATGCAGTGTTAAATCTTAGAGAGTTTATTTAACTTATTCTAGAATGTATTTGGTCCCATTGTCTCCAAATTAACACTGCAAATTCTACAGTGTAGATTTCCCTGAAACTGGACGACCAAACACAGTGAAGTACAGGGGCGTAAAAGCTGTGATGATTCAGAGAGAAACAACCAGAAACAACCATAGAAGAACAACAACAGGTTGTGATTTACTTTTATCAAAGATGAGTGAAGAATGTGACAAAACGTCAGCAATCTTTAAATTCTTTGTACAGAAGCAACAACAATCGTTAAGCTTCATAATCCACCATTTTGTTTCATTCCTAACTTTCTCCAGACTCCTCCGTGAACTTTCCAGCGCTCTAACTACATCATCCTAAAGATTACGCTGATTGGTTGTAGTAGTAGTTTGAAAGACAACCTTTTAGTCCCGCCTCCTCTGACTATGAAGCATAACTAGACCCATACATGTAATGAATAGGGATAGCACGGCTAGGCTAACAGAGGACTGGACAATGTCCTAATAACACCAATTAAACAGACAAAATGACAAATGACTTCTACTCTCCTATGAGCTTTATTTGTCCAAACTGAAAGTCTACAAACTACTTTGATAATAATGTGTCAATGTAATGTATTTTTCTAATCCAAAATCCCCATTATCTCAAATTATTTGAACTACCTCTGGCTTAATCCTCACAACTAGAAAAAAAACAAAAACATTTAGAACAATATCAATAATAAGAACAATCTAAGACTAATACAAATCGGACCCAAAACGATTCCACTACCTTTCGTGCTGGGATGTCCAATCCCCTAAATGTCTAACAAAATAAGGTCAAAGGTCATCTCTCCATTCTTAATTACAGTATGAGCCAACCAGGAGCTGGCAGGCATTTGTTTGTTTCAAAGACATTTGAGGAGGACAGATGCCTGCAAAACAAAACATTTTGTATTCTTCTTCATCTCAAGCTTTTCTATAGTGTTTATGTCTAATTTGAATTTCAGCCTATTTTAAATACAGTCATCATGAAAACTTTTGCATTCAGATGTGACTTTGTAGTAAACACACATCACACCTCACACACCAGCATAAACACTGGCTGTTTTCTAATTGGATTACACCAGTGTGTGTGTGTGTGTGTGTGTGTGTGTGTGTGTGTGTGTGTGTGTGGCATCTTCAGCATAGTAATTGTGTCAGCCATGTTGGTCAGTGGGGAATTGAAGTGTTAAATCCAATTCTGAATTTGTATCTGTGGTACAGAGGAGGGGGGGGGGGGGTGTAGCGTGAGTACCAACCATATGTTTCCTTTCCCAATTCAGACGGATTGAATATGGATGAGAAACAACTCGGGGTCCTGGCTCTGCCACCGGTAGCATGGTTTAGGCATTGACAGTGTGTGCTCATTTGTTATCAGTGTGGAAGTGGAACAGCTACACACCAGCTCTGTGGAACCCACAAAGATTTCCCTTAATGAAGATAAAACTGATTCTGTGGGTTTGACCTGTGCTGTGTTCAGTCGCTCGCTGTTCACGCTGAGACGGACAAAGTGTGAGGAAGAATGTCATGAAATGCTGCTTGTGTTTGTATAAGACAACACTTGTATCTTACCAAAAATAAAGGCTTATTTTTTTTTTTTTTAAAGTTTAGATAATTTTGACTATGCAACAAAATGTCATACTTATAAATAAAAACATAACAATAAATTATGGGAAAACTCCCACAATAAATAACAACACTAACTTACACATTTACATGAGGCAAAGTATGACTGCATCTATATTTTAGGATGAATAAACTCATCTTCATTTGTTTTATATTTTCTTTTTGTATCTTATTTGACCTTATCTTCTATCTTTTGTAATCTTATCTTATTTTATCTTATCCTTTATCTTATCTTGTCTTATTTAATCTTATCTTCTCTTAATAGGGACCGAGCCTGCAGGGTCGAGGCCCTATGCATTTGCACACTATTTTAATCTATATTTTCTTATTTAATCTTATCTTGTTTTATATAATCTTATCTTCTCTTATTCTACAGCCCTCTAGAACATTGCGACAGCTCCTGTTCACTTTGAATGCACATTCCCAGCCTTTTGCGAGCACCTTTTTTTTCCGATAACCACTCACTGCGCCGTTAACTGCCAATGGGAACGAGTTTTGTCACTTCAGATTCATGGTACCATATCACTCTGCAGGTAGTTCAGCCACTTTGAAAGTAAATATTGACTATGTTGTAATGGCTATTTTATCCGGTGTGTTAGAGCAGTAGCAGTAATAAAGTGTAATAATAACCCGTAGAAAAAATGGGATAATATATTGCATTATCCCACTTATTTAATGTTATCTTTTCTTATTTAATCTCATCTTGTTTTATTTAATTTTATCTTTTCTTATTTAATCTTATCTTTTCTTATTTAATCTTATTTGTCTTATTTAATCTTATCTTATACTTTATCTTGTCTTATTTAATCTTAGGATGTTATGTACAAATAATGTGATTACATAACTTTAAATGTTCAACTTCTCTCCCTTTGATTTCTGACATTTTCTTTATCTTATTTCTTACATTTTTTTCCCCTCATATTTATATCCAAATTTTTAAATTTAAATTATTTCAATACCTCAATCATATGTCTGAGTTGGATGATGTAAGAATTAATTTCCATCATGCAAAAAAAAAAGACAAGTGAAACAGAATGAGTGGATGTGCTACAGCAGTGACTCACATGAATGCACAGACCTAGTCCACATACAGGCAGATGATTTAAAACCTGTTTTTTTTTTTCTCCTTTCTGTCTGTTGTTCTCAAAGAAAATCTCATCCACACAAGTACTATTTTGGAATAAAAAAAAACCCATCTCCACGCTGATACAATAGAATAAATTGAAGTGCTGTCAAGAGCCAAACCAACAGTTTGAAAGCCACAAAAACCTCTTAGAAAATGAAACAATTTGTGAAAAAACACCTGCTTTCTGCCATAAAGGAGAAACTAGTCTCACATGTTCAGTTCAAATAGTTTCCTGTAACAGTAAGATAACAGCCAGCAGACATTTACATACAAACCTTTTAGCTTAACGTTCACTTCTGTTAAAACAGTCACATACCACAACCACGGCTCCGTCTGAATCTTCCTGACCTTAACCTACAGACGCACATAAAAAAAGTACGGTCCATTTTACAGCCACTGACGTCAACGTAACGCTTCCATTCTTACATTTAGCACCTTTTCAGATTACCTCAGCAACATGTCTCCCAAAATAAGCACTGAGGAGAGTGTTTTTAAAATTAGTTTGAAAACTTTTAGCAACTCTTGAAACGTGACTCAAATACGAAAACACACATTTTTCCTACAAACGATGCAAAATAATTTTCTCTGCCACAGTAAAAACAAAGAAAACAATGGTCTGTCTTTAGCTGTAAGTCAGTGTTTCCAACATATTCACTTTGTTGATCTAGATCAGTCATGCTCCATGGCTGGGGGGGGGGCTGTGGTCAGAAGTCATACAGCCCACAGCTTCAGTTTTATAATTTATTATTTATGTCCCACTAAGACTGTCCAACACAATAAATAAATCCTAAAAGTTTTAAAATGGATAACCTGATCAGATATGCCAAGTTACCAAATGTAATTTCAGGGTGATGCTTATCGACCCCCCCCCCACTCCCTTTCCGAACTATTGAACGAAAATGTGTAATTTATGAGTAAAAAAATTGCTTGAAAATGAATGAAGTGGTATAAATAAAATAGGAGGTGTTTTCACTGAATGCATCCACAGCTACTACTACTCATGCGCATTATTAAAAAAAAATAATAATAAAAAAACAACTCCCTTGCATCATCCAAAATCCAGGATATTTTATCTGACTTGTGGGCATCAGTGAAACACTAGCAATATCAGGGAGACTTGGGATATCTGCCTGATGGTGGCAGCACTATATGTTTTAGCTGAAAAACAAGGCGTCTGTGTTTTAACTATTATGTGAAGACCAGGATCGGCAAGACTAGAGAGCAGCTAAAGAACATGTGGGCATCAAGACAACTGTCAGTCTGCACCAAGATCCATTTGTTCAACACCAATGTGAAACCAGTACTCCTCTATGGAGCAGAGACCTGGAGGACAACGGTGACGATCATCAAGAAGGTCCAGGTGTTCATCAACAACTGTCTGAGAAGGATCCTCTGGATACAATCAGTAACAAGGAGTTGTGGCACCCACAGAAATAAAAATTCGACAACGCCGCTGGAGATGGACAGGACACCAACACCAGAAGGCAAGCCCTGAGATGGAACCCCTAAGGCAGGGGTGTCAAACTGCAGTCCTCAAGGGCCGGTGTCCTGCATGTTTTAGATGTTCCCCTCTTCCATTACACCTGGAGGCCATTGCATCATTATCAGTGTTGTGCAAAACTGATGAGAAGCTGATTATTAACTGTTTAAGTGTCAGTGCTGATGCATTCTGATTTAGTTTAAATATTCAGAAAAATTCTACCATTTTCCTTTTAGTTTTGTGGATGGAAAAGGTGTCAAAGAGCACCATTTATATATATATATATATATATATATATATATATATATATATATATATATATATATATAATTTTTTTTTTTAATTTTAATAAAATTTTTAATACTAGTTTTCTTTTTTTTTTAATTTTCCACATAATTTTTTATTTTTGTAAATATGTATTAGTTTTTTGTTCATTTTGTTGCTGATTTTGTTTATTTTCCTACATTTTGTTTATTTTTCATTATTTTTCTTTGGTTTTCTGCTATTTGTGTCTTACTTTGCTCATATTACCAATTATTTTGTTAGCTTATTGTTAATTTTTGTTTTTTGTTGTTGCTTATTTTATTTTATTTTATTTTTTTTTTTACTTTTTTACTGATTGCTAAAATCTCAGGAGTTAAAGGGTTAAACTGAATCACATGGAAGAGGGAAATCTCTAAAACATGCAGGAAACCGGCCCTCGAGGACTGGAGTTTGACACCCCTGCCCTAAGGGAAAAGGAGTAGACATCGGCCATGGGACACCTGGAGATGTGACCTTGAGGCTGATGTCAAGAAGCTGGGCCACACCTGGGGACAGCTGGAGCAACTCGCCCAGGACAGAGAAAGATGGAAAGACCTTGTCGGCGGTCTATGTCCCAGGAAGGGACGATAGACGAATGATGATGATGATGATGATGTGTTGAACTAATTTGTCCAGAAACTGTTGCCTTGTTTAACAAACTCAATGTAAAGAGACACTAACAGACAAAACATGCTAACATATGATAAGCTAACAGGAAGTGAGGGCAAGTCTTAAATTAATCCCTCGCCATGGCAACCTATGAAGTTGCCAAGAGTGTTGTCTATAACGACTTGTTGTTATATTTGTACGTGTAATAAAGTATTACATTTTGAATGATCTTATGAAAGATAAGACAAGTCATATGTTTTAATCTTAAATGTGAACAGACTTGGCATCAATGAGTAAAATATGAATAGAATAGAATAGAATAGAATAGAATAGAATAGAATAGAATAGAATAGAATAGAATAGAATAGAATAGACATTTACAGCACAGTTCATGTGCCCTTCTGCCAGTCAGGCAGATAAACAATAAGAAATAAAAGTGCATTCAGGTAAAAAAAAAAAAAAAAAAGTAAGAAGGGGTGCTTATATAAACATAGATAAAAAATAAAATCCTAAAATTTGCAATTCTACAAGAGTATTAATAAAGGAACAGTGCAGGTGTGCATATAATTAAAATGAGCTTTCTGCTGTGGCTCAGCTGGTAGAGCGGGTCATCCGATGATCGAAGGGTTGGCGGTTCGCGTCCCGGCTCTGGCTGTCCTCATGTCGAAGTGTCCTTGGGCAAGACACTGAACTCTAAGTTGCTCCCAGTAGGGTCTTGGCAGCAGCCGTCTACTGGTGTATGAGTGTGAATGGGTGAATGAGAGGCTAATGTAAAACACTTTGAGCACCATGAAGGTGAAAAAAGCGCTATATAAATGCAGTCCATTTATATAGTACATATAAAATTATATGATTCCTCATATAAGTCATGTTTAACATGAACATAGGGTTCATATTTTTATCAGGTCCAGATCTTCTACAGTTTGTTCTTCGTTACTGATTCCAGAGGGAAAGAAAGGCATAACTTTTTTTTTTTTTCATTTGTTCACACCTGAATGGCTTCGGTTTGGTTACATTGATTTAAGAAAACTATTGTAACAATGGAGATAAAACTATTATAATAGTGCATTTATATGTAGTTTTTACTGTTTAAAAATGTCAGAAGGGACCACTGACCCCTGGTAATTTGGACATTATCAGATCTGGCTCTTTCTAAAAAACAAAAAAAGTTTGGCCACCCCTGCTCTCGATAATCGATATCATATTTTTATGGCGTTATTGAAGACTGTAACGTAAAAGCATGTATCATCCTTTGTCTAAAATAAATCACTGCAGGGGGGCGATACCTACAGAGCACTGTAACACTTCCCTTCTAATCAAAAATTTCATTCAGGGGGGGTTGGGAGTCAGAGGAAGACATAAAAGGCAGTTTAAAAAGGTTGAGAACCTTTGTCTAGAACAAATCACTGATATAAATCTGTCTCAGTGACATTGAGAGTTTTCTCTATTATCTCTTTTTGCTCCATTTAGACCAGGGGTGTCGAACACATTTTAGTTCAGGGGCCACATTCAGTTAAATATGAACTGAAAAGAGTCAAATTACATTCTGATAATGTTTACATCTAAAATGTTTCCTTGAGATGACAAATACTTTCACGTCTTCACTGAACAATCGGGTTCCTGTCAGTGCTGACATGTGTTTTGGTAATGTGTGCCTTTACCAGCACGTCCCGCATTGGGCCAGACTCAGCCCTCCCCAGACCTGAAGCTCCTCCTCCCCTTCCACCTGTTGCCTGGATTTACTGATATGGATCATGTCCACAAAGCTGTGATTGGCTCAGGCTATGGGCACATGTCACCCCTGAAGAGGAAGTACAGTTCTTGTCGACGGAGGTTCAAGTCAAGCACCACTCATCAATGTAAATAGATTTACTATTGATAATAACATACCTATTGTTCCAAATAGGAGTATTGTGGGGAGTAAAGTTGTGCTTGAAGATAAGTTTCCAATAAAGAAGGACTTGTTGCTGGAATTCAGAAAGTTTTATGGGTAGTTTCTTAAGATCAAAGTCACATTTTAAAATAAAGTTAAGGCCACCTATTTTTTTTTAATACTAAATTGGGAATACAAGACCAAATGGAAGTATGATTCATTATGCATGATGTCAACCACTTTATCTTCAATAAACCATTCATGATTTCAAAGTCAATTGCAAAGTCAGAGAGTTTCATGGCTGTAGATCAGTAACTCTGGACACACTATCCGACAACACTTCGGTTTGCCTTTAGGGACCTTCTACTTACTACCACATAAGTGTGATGTTGTTTAGAACTTTAGAAGAGGTGTAAAAATAGCGTTTGGATTCGGCAAAAAAGTCATGCACTAATCACTTCCATGCTAACACAGTTTGGCCCAAAACTGCACAATCGAAATTTCTCAATGTACGTTTGAATGGTGTGATTTTGATGTCAACTATATGTATGTACTCCCAATCAGGGTTCGCTAGGAATATTTACATTGCATAGCTTATGACATGCTATCTGCCTGAAAACATTGCAGTGTAAATAACGGGTGGGGATTTATGACGATTAATGCAACGGTGGCGGACGATTGTATAAAAGGAGGACAAAATGTGAAAAAGCTGGACACTTGACATTACGGCCGGACAGATGGCTTTAAAACTGGACGAATGGTCACCCTAGTCATAACACAGCTCCGTTCTGTCTATATTGCAGCATGCATTTTGTTTTGCTAATATTCCTTTTAGCCTAGCTATCTTAACTTTATTAGCAACAGACAGTAACCAGCTGTAGACTGGTGACATATTATTTATGGTTCGTGAGAGATGTGTAGTGATACATGTTGCATCATGGATACAGAAGCAACGTACTTGGTTGGTTTGTTGATTCATATATGTGTATTAGCAATGACTTTTCTTTTTATTCATATAAATAGGCCTTTAATACAGCCTAATTTCCCTACTGTTAGACACCATACACAGCTGCTTTAGAAAAAAGTCTGTGGTACGTGGGCACAAATATGACATGTGATGTCATCACCATCGGTCCCAAAATCCTGACCCCCCCCTCCGAAACTGGAATGATAATTCAAACACTGCACCTAATCATCTAAAAAATTAGCTAAACTTATTTTTACTCCAGATAATCCTGTTAAATCCTTAATCGGAGGAAGACAATAATTCAAATATCTAAGTGCATATAAACGTACTGATTGACATTATTGATTAATTTCATTGATTGATTGATTTGTTTATTTCGAGCTTTCACATAATACATACATAAATACGTAAAAAAAATAGAATTATTTTTATTTACACACAAAAGGAGTGGAAAAAAGAAAACACTTAAAAAAAGCTGAAAAAATATCTAATTACAAAATATAAAAGTCAATATTAATTGTTTTTACATATGATGACCTTGGTGTTTACATGCATGCACTGGAGATCAACTATTCCTTGACTAGAAACTGTTAAAATACTTTCCATACAACCCTGTCTTATTAAGCTCAGCCACATCATATTAGTGAGAGTGATGCAACTTGCCAATCAGAATGCAACTTGAACCATTAGGATAAACATTTTAGAGACAGGATATGGAGCACAAATATTCAACTGCTGATTTGCTATTTCTATCCATATTTGTTCAACTTTACTTCATGCTTCCACAGAGTCCAAAGTACTTTAACTACATAATTTACTTCATTGCATGAGACAGTTTGCAGTAATTCCTGGTTTATCTGTCAAATTGTGTTTTCATTGGGTCAGTTGTGTTTTATTTTACACACAAATATAGTTTTTCCACAAACATACTCGTGTCATTTTTGTTTTAGCATTAGAACCAATGTCGTCCTTTTCTGTAAAAGAAAAAAAAAAAAGGGGTGGTGGTGGTGGTGGTGGTGGTGGTGGGGGGGGGCTAGCACCTTCTGACAATTAGCGAGGCAGATTTTGTTGTTTCAGTTGATCTAACACTCCTTATGGTTTTCTTAACAACCCATGAAAAGCATTAGATGTGGTGAAAAGGCCAGATATAATCTTAGCACAGTCACTTTGTAGTAAAACACTACTCCACTGTGTTATTAAAAAGACACAAATGACCTTCTGTTTCCACGGGTAAGAAAAAGGTGACGCAGCTGATAGCGCTACACTATTATTAGTAAATGCAGTTACAGTTGAAAATTGTGCTTATGGACCATTTTGAGATGCGTTTCAAGCTAATGGAAATAGTTGATTGACGAGACGCTCTGGAAATTCATTCTTTTTAAAAAACATAGTCCAGTATTTCATTAGAAATTGAAATGAGAACACACGCCATGGCACTTCTGAATAGGAGACTTATCTTGCGGAAATAATCCCTTGTCTTTTCTCAGTTGGGTGAAGGAGGTCTTGGCCTGTTTGCTCCTTCAAAAAGCTCAGATACTCAAAAGGTAGGTGCAGGTTTAACAAGACGTGGAGTCCTGTCTTAGATTTCAGTTAGAGGTACACATGTTAGTTATACTGACTGTAAATGGACGCTCAGAAATAATCTATTAACTGTATCTAAATGTTAACATGTTCGTCAAGGTGGCAGACTTGTTTTTTTTTTACTATTATTACTATTGTTTTTGTTATTGTGATTGTTGTCATTATTATTATTAGGATTCTTCCAATGAGGAGGATCATTACTATCATCAATATCACTCTATTACTGCCATCTATTCTTCTATTGTTACATTTCAATGTTTCTGTTTTGTTTTTTGTCTAGTTTTTTTGTTTTGTTTTCTCTCTATTATTATTGATTCCTAAATGATTATTACTAACTTGAATACTGTATGTGTTATGTGTACCCTTGGGTGGGTGGGATCGGGGTTAGGGTTTATTGTCTGTATAATTGCGAAAACATATAAATAAAGTTATTAATTTAAAAAAAAGAAGAAATTGAAATGAGGTGGTATGCAACAGCAAAACTTAGCCTATTACCATGTTGTTGTTTTCTATTGACATTTGACTGAGAACAACATGGCTGTGACACAGTTAAATAAATACTTGAAAATTCACTGAATGTGGTGATGACAGATTTTAAACATTCAAGGACCTACTCTGGAGTATATGATGAGGTCTTGAAGGAATTAGAAGAAAAATTAATTTCTTATCGTACTATGAAGTTGTAAATTGATCAGATTTGACCCAAACATCATAGGAAGGTTAATGTAACACCATTGTTTTCACACATACAGAACAGAAGACAGTGGATCACACAGACTGGAGACTCACAGGCTCCAGGTGATGTTGAATCCATTACTGTTTCTGTCCAACATTTTGGCAAAAAATGTTTTATTGAATTGAGTGTTGAAACTGTGACAAAGTCTGTAGTGTTAGCTGTACACCAGAAGGGCGCCTTGCGAAGTTCTCTTCAATTTGTTGTGTTTGGAGTGTTTGATTTTGGCATGGCACAGCTCCTTAATCTCCTTTGAGCCACACTTCAGCTTTGTACACCAACAGAGCTGGTCTAAGTCTTTGTGGATTTGGCCATCAGTGGTAACATCAGCAGACAGTTAGAGCTGCTGATACTAGTCTGAGCAGTGCGTCTCAACTCTACATTCTCTCATTTAACCCTATAACAAGTCGAAACACCTCGAAATGCAACAAACTTCTGCATATACATGTGAGTTAAATCAGTACAGAACTTTAAAGAATGAATACAGAAGCTCAAAATGTCATTAAAACTACAAGCAGTCTCAAAGGCCTTCGCTGTCCATGGCAACTGCCTCCCCACGCGAAGTCTGAGTCAAATTTGAGCCAAATCTGTGTTTGTATCCCCGATCTAATGCCATTTTAGTAAAGGTGATTTTGTAGGGGGCGCTGTAGAGCAAAATCACAATTTCGTATGACAAACAGGTGTAGACCCGGGAGACGGACATCGGAGTCAAATTTCAGCCAAATCGGTGTTTGCGTGTCCGAACTACAGCCATTTTAATACAAATAAATTTCTCGGGGGCGCTATAGTACAAAATGAAAATATCTTTAGCTAAATGGATGTAGACCTGAGAGATAGACGTCTGTGTTAAATTTCCGCCAAATTGGTGTTTGTATGTCCGAGTTGAAGCAATTTATGTAGTGTTAATTTTCCCCGAAAACTTCGCAAACTTTGCGAAAACGATACAACTTTTCCCACAAATCTGCATAACTTTTGATCTCCCACTTGTTTAGATCGTGTTCACCGATTTTGAGCTCATGTGGCCCAACGGCCAAGGCTCCTCCTTGGCCGTTAAATTCCGATGACAGCAAAAACCACGACTCAAAATTTGTAAATATGTAATCAAAGATTGCAGACTTTCATGTTGGTTTATGGGCGTGGTCGTCGTAAAGTTTTTTGTTCATCATCATATGACGAACATCTGTTCCGATTTTCGTAGCTCTAACTTCACTAGGGTGTGATCTGGCCTAATACAAACTATTGTCACTTTTCTAGGGGGCGCTGTAGACACATTTCTTTACTGACTTTTACATAACCTATATACACTCACTAATTTTCGCACTTCTGAAGTGTGTGCAAAATTTGGTGAGTTTTCGTGCATGTTCAGGGTCATATTAGAGCTCAAAGGGTTGACTCCCCTGGCGATCACAGCAGACTCAATAGGCCTTTGCGTCCGCCGTGGCCTACGGCAAAGGCCTATTATCAAGTTAAGATAGGATTAAAATATTTTACTTTGTCAAATCACTAGCTGCACAGGAAATAATACAAATCTAATAAGAACAGATACGGTAGATAGAATAAAGAATAAACTATAATAGAACATGACATGTATATGTAAGTCTATTTACCATAGCAGTAAAAAAACAGTGCTAGTTATGAGGTGAATAATGGATCAGAACAGCATCACATATAGCATATATTACACTATTGACAATAATACCACATGCTGAAAATTGTAAAAAAAAAAATTCTGATTATTATCACAGATTTTAGTTGTCATAATATCAAATTGTCATTTTTTTCTGTTACAGCTTCAGGTAGTGGTAATAATACTGCAGCTTATTTTTTACTAATTCTGGGATTTGTGGAAAGACAAACTCACCTTCTTATATGAGTACCTCACACTGCTCTACAATTATTATTGTAGAAAGTATCTTCTTCAGACATTACATGTACTAAATCTTACATATTCTAATAATATGAATAATTAAAAAAAATACTTTAGTGGTGGTTAGCTCATGTTTTTAATATATATATATATATATATATATATATATATATATATATATATATATATATATATATATATATATATATATATATGACGGTGTGTTATTCCACATATATGGTGGTTTATGTACATGTATACAATATATTAGTAAATATTCCACTAGAAAGAACCAGTAAAGTGAATGGATCATAATGTACAGACAGTGTTTGGAAGTAGATCTGACAACAATATTCTTTTGGACTAAAACCGATTCTCTTGTTCATTGTAAGAATTTTACATTTTGACCCCAGACTTGTCTTGAAAACTTGATCCAACCAACATTTAAGACATAGACACTAACACACATGTGGGAACATTTGATTAGTTTTATTCCAGAAGCTTTTTGCTTGTAGACCAGTGTTACATAGACATCTCTATAACATATGGTTATTTTGTAATACGACTACTGTATGTGACCAGAGGTGGTAAAAGTACTCACATTCTACACTTAAATAGACGTGCAGCTACTTGTGAGAAAAAATACTGTCATTAAACAACTGCTTTACTTAAATACAATTTAAAAAATACAACAAAAAGGAAAACTGCATTTTTGCCATGAATGAAATAATACTTATTTACCCAGGAAAAATCTGAAAAGTTTCAGAAGTATCCACAAATATGAGTTACTGTGCAGATAAAGTGTTTGATTGGATCACAGAACTCAGTGTTGTGGTTATGGACATGAAATTATGAATAGAATTAAGAAAAAAAGTCTCAATTGAAATAAAAATTCATCTTGAGATACAAAAGTTATAAATATGAGATTGAAAAAGTCCATAATTATGAGATAAAAAGTCACAATTATTAGATAAGAAATGCACAATTATGAGAAAAAAAGAGTCAAAATTATGAGATAAAAAGTCAAACTTCTGACACAAAACTCACAATTACTTCCACCAAGGAGGTTTGAGTCAGTTTTTCTGTCTGTCAGCAGGATTATGCAAAAACTTCTCAACAGATTTTGATTAAACTTTCAGGAATAATAGATAATGGGGTCAAGGAAGAACCCATCAGATTTTGAGCAATGAAGGTCAAAGGTCAAACTAAAGGTCAACAGCTAAAACACATCAGTGGTAATATCTCAGGATTCAGAGAAGATAGAATCTATCTTTTTTTTCATTCACATTATCCCACCTTCAGACATCAGATGGGTCAACACCTATGGCTCCATCATGTCACGTTTTGACGTCATATGACGCCGTATCAAGCCTTGGCGGAGGTCTGCTGTCTATGACTGCCTTGTTACGACATAGAAAGGCACAATATTTCTCCTACACTGATTTTTCCTCTGAAGCCACTTATTAACTTACTGTCATAACTTTAATTATTATTATTAAGATAAGATAAACTTTTATTCGTCTCAGAGTGGAGAAATTTACAGTTCACAGCAGCAGAAAAAACTGGCCTACACGCATATAAACAACTAAACACGCTATATATACAGATATAAATATACAAATACATATATACAATATACATATATATTATTATTCATTCATTCATTCATTATCTGAACCCGCTTTATCCTCACTAGGGTCACTGGGGGCCTAATCCAGCTACAATGGGTGAAGGCGGGGTACACCCTGTATGAGACGCCAGTTCATCACAGGGCTGAACATATACAGACAAACAATCACTCTCACATTCACACCTATGGACAATTTTTAGAGTAACCAATTAACCTATCAGTGCATGTGTTTGGATGGTGGAAGGAAACCGGAGTGCCCATCGAAAACCCACACGGACAGGGGGAGGACATGCAAACTCCACACAGAAAGGTCTGGTATGGGATTCGAACCAGGGTCCTTCTTGCTGTGAGGCACGAGTAAATACTCCAGTACAGAACAGATACCTAAAAATTTTACTTAAATACAGTAAAGGAAGTACTTGTACTTAATTACTTCCACCTCTGACCTTATGAACCAGGTTTGTCCTCACTAGGGTTATTATTATTATTATTATTATTATTATTATTATTATTATTATTATTATTATTATTATTATTATTATTATTATTATTATTATTAATAGTATATGTGTGTTTCAAGAATGAGGGCCCCATGTCTATATTGTTCCTGGGGCCCCAAAATGGCTAGATCCGCCCCTGCATTAACTTGGTTATATTTCCATCATCTCCATAAAAACATATACACTGTGGTTCAAAGTAAGTAGTGACTCACACATGGCGGCGGCAGCAGCGTGTGCATCATGAACAAACACTAAAGCGTTTGCCCACATGGACACATTCACTTTCTTTTCATTAGGATGAAGGCGCGTGTGCAAAGTTGGCTTTTGTAATTGCCCTGTTCTTGCAGAGTGTTTGAAAGGCAAACAGTGGTGTGGTCGAGCTCCTCAATACGCCAGAAGGTCTTTAACAAGCTGTGATTAACCAGAGGCATGGCTGTGTCAAACCACATATTCGCAGTGGAGAGCAAAGCAAAGTACAGCCTTTCCTCTGTTTAACAAAGGAAAGTGAAAGATTAGGTAGAGAAATGTCAGCGCCAGTTGGCAGTGCTTTTGTCTGACTCTATATACTCTGGCAAGGTTCAATAGGCGTTTGCTGGCGACACACCAAGAAATGATAGAAAGTTCTCAATGATGCAGACATGGATCCTTCAACAACTGAACGTAAAATAAAAACTCCAAAATATTCACAAGAAATAAGGTCGTACAGTCAACAGTCTCTTCAGATTAATGACTAAACCTACCTTTTTTTCGGCAGCGTTCTGTTGAGTTTGTGAAAATGTGGGTATGTGTGAGTTTAAGTGTGTTTGTACCTATGATTGTTTACTTGCACTTGCACTCTCTGATTGTTTTTTTTTTTTTTTTTTATCTGCTATATACCTGTTGTGAAGCAAACTAAGTCTGCCTTGTGCTTGAAATGAAATAAAAAAGCTGTCACCAGTCAGGGTCATAATTGTCAAGCAGATTTAAGTGAACTTTTCAAATGTCACAAAACACACAAAATAACCTTGGCTGTGGAGTGTGTTAGTGAAACTGACATGAAACATAGCTGGAATAAATTGAATAGATCTGTGTACATGTCAGAAATGTTTAATGACATTAAACACAAAGATGCAACAAACATTGGTCTGAAGAATTAACTCTGAACTTTTCATCTGCCATCAAACGCTAACCCATTATAAAAGTCCACTATGGTACATTAACATTTTTTTTTTTTACACTTCAGCAACATCTTCTGAACATTTTAACCAACCAACTAAAAACCCCTTGGCCTCACCCTCCTCTATGGTGGCTCTAAAAACACAAAAAATACAGCTAGCAAGATAGAAAATGAGCAAAAAAGGAACAAATTTAGCAAAGACATTTAAAACATTAGTGAAATAAAACAATAAAATGAGAAAAAAAAAGGAAAAACCTACCAAAATGATCCAAAAAAGAACAAGGGAAGGAATATAAAATGGACAAAAATCCAAACAGATTGACGGACTGTCGATGAACGCCCATTTGCAGATGAAGATCCAGTCTGTGAGGATGAAGAAGGGCGGGGCTACAAGAGGGGGTCCATCTAGTCAGATAAGAAAGGTGGGGAGGGGTCATCCAGACAGGTGAGGGTGGGGATGGAGGTCTGGGGTCATTGGTCAGGATAGATAGATAGATAGGTAGTAGGTAGGTAGGTAGGTACACAGTAAATTTTGCAGTGTTAAATCAACACTTAGAGAGTTTATTTAACTTCTTCTAGAGTGTATTTGGTCCCATTGTCTCCAAATTAACACTGCAAAATCTACAGTGTAGGTAGATAGATAGATAGATAGATAGATAGATAGATAGATAGATAGATAGATAGATAGATAGATAGATAGATAGATAGATAGATAGATAGATAGATAGATAGATAGATAGATAGATAGATAGATAGATAGATAGATAGATAGATAGATAGATAGATAGATAGATAGATAGATAGATAGATAGATAGACTTTAGCATCATAATAAGTGTCCATGTGTTTATTAGCAGAAAAATTCAGGAAAAAAGCTTCAATCAATGAACATTCAATCGAATACTTTTTAATTGATTTAGTCAATTCACCACTTAACCATTTTATTCACTCAATAGTTGGTGATAAAGGAGGTAAGACATGTCATTTGTATTTGGTATTTTATTCCATACAGAATGAAGAGTGCATGATATTAACCGCTGTGTTTCTTCAGTCTTGCTTAAATAAAGTAAACCTCCTTTAATGACAGGAGTATTGTGGAGCATGCTTCCCCTTTCTTTTTTTTTTACACAGACATTCTGAGTCACTCATGAGACGTGCCCAGTATGGCCACAGATCTGTGCCGCCGGCCACTCAGCATCTCCACTCCAGTAATTGGAGCCTTGAGCCTGAGTGTAAGAGCCTCGATCAAGGGCACATGTGATAATAGCTGAGAGAGAGCAGAGAGCTGCTTATTTATTTTCCCTGCTCAGATCTTCACTGCTGGTCAGGGGATTTGAACCAGCAGGCGACTGATCACAAATTCTAGGCCTATTCGAGAGGTTTAAGGGCAGGGTTTCCCCTCTAAACATTCTGCAGCGGCGCCGCATCACTGCTGAATTCTCTGTCCTGCTGCTGCAAAAAAAACACAAAAGACACTGACTTTGAGGTAAGGTGATGTGCTAAATTTTATTACAACTTATTAGCTGCTAGTTTAACAACTTGGTCTTGGCTTTAGTGCAGGGGTCTCAAAGTCATTTTTTTAAGGGGCCACATTCAGCCTGATTTGATTTCAAACCAGTAATATGATCGAATAATAACCTATAAATACTGACAACGCATTATTTTGGCTTTTGTTTTACTGCAAAAACAAAAAACAAAACAAAACAAAAAACTTAAATTATGTAAATACTTACTTTTATAAACTACCTTTTGTTCACCCTGTCGGGGAATATTTTTCAATAGTAACTGGTGTTCCATGCATTATCCCGCTTATTCTACGGGTTATTACAGTTTATTACTGTCTCTACTCTAACAGACTAGTGTTGTGAAATAGGCGGGGCAGACAGAAGGGGGGTGCAGACAGTTTTAGGCAGAGAAAAGAGAAAGACGGATGTACACAGTCAGGTCGGCGACCAGAGCAGGTGTTGTCCCGTTCTTGCAAATAAATATTGAAAACGAAGCTCACTGAAACCACTGCTTGTTTTATAAAAACCAGCATAGAGGAGTTAACTGAGGGGTAAAATACTGGAGATTCTGTACGAGAGGAGGACGGATATTTCCCCTGATTTCCTGACGACGGTAAGTATAACATCAGCATAGGTTAACATTGGATAAGCTAGCAGTTACAACCAAGCTAATATTTACTTTAAAAGTGGCCGAACTACCTGCGGAGTGATATGGTACAGTGAATCTGAAGTGACAAAACCCGTTGCCATGGGCAGCGGGCGTTAACGGCGCAGCGGGCGGTTATCGAAAAAATCCGCCGGCTGACGTCATTCAAAGTGAACGGGACGTTCTAGAGGGCCGTAGAATAATCTACATAAACAGAACCATGGATGGATGCTTTTCTCAGACTCTGGCATGCATTGCAGTAGTGCCTCTTTATATTGCGTAATCAAATCTTAATATATTTCTGATTTACTCTATTGAAATTGTATAATGTATGTAGAATCAGTTTACTCTTATAATTTTATTCTTAATTATTGGAATTTTATAATACATGTATAATCAGTTCATCTTGTACTTTTGTAATTTTATCTGTAATTTTATTTCTTATTTATTGACATTTTATAATCAGTTTTTTTGTATAATGTATTTTTCCACCCTGTCTTAAAATTTTACTTACAATGTTTGTATGAAAGGTGCTATACAAATAAAAATTATAATAATAATAATTATTATTATTATTATTATTATTATTATTATTATTATTATTATTATTATTATTATTATTATTATTATTATTATTATTATTATTATTATTATTATTATTATTATTATTATTACCTCACCTTCAATGGCAGTCATCCTAATGTTGCTAAGTGCTAATGCTAGGAGCTGTGATTGCATTAGGGTGTGAAAATACAAAAAACAAATTTCCATACAAGTATAATAAATCAAGCTAACGTTTAACATTTTAAATTGTTTTAGCTCATTTTAGCTTATCCTGCCATGTTGAGCCACATTTTGTAACAAACGTCCAAAATGTAATAACATTTTCATTTCATTTTGTAACAACACATTTTGCAATCCATTTTTGCCACATTATTTAATAAGGTTTCATATTTTACAGCAGCAGGGCACTTTGGTGGCGTGGTATTAAAACTCAAGGAGCTGTTTTGGTCTTGACTGGTAATTAGACATATTAGATATGGACAATTTGAAATTACAAATATATTTTGGAAATAGAAATATGGCAAAATTTATTACAAAATGAGCTTTATTACAAAATTAAATGAACAAATTAAATATTACATTTTGGACGTTTATTACAAAATGCACTGTTATTACAAATTGCGACTCAACTGACCCCTTTATTGTTTTTGGTTATTTTTTTTTTTTTGTCTTTCAGCAACTTTATGAAAAAATTATTCCATGACATTTTTTAGAAAGAGTGCAAGGTGGTCCACACAAAGTCCACGACTGGGCTGAGCTGTCAAGTGATGGTGTTATATCTCAAAATAGCTGTCAATCCTAATGAGTTAGAAGCACAGTTAGTTTTTGTTCATTTTATTTCTCATTTTTGTTTATTTTTCTCCTTTTTTATTTTATTATTTTTTCTTTAATTTTGTTACTTTTGTGTCTTACTTTGTTCTTGTTTTTCAATTATTTTGTTAGTTTCATTTTCAGTTTTGTTCATTACCTCTGCCAAGGAGGTTATGTTTGTCTGTTTGTCTGTCTGTTAGTTAGCAAGATAACTCAATAACCGCTGGATGGATCTTGATGAAATTTGGTCGGTTGGTAATGGGGAGATCTGGAAATTCTTAGATTTTGGTTGTGATCTGGGGGATTGGAATCAAGATAACTCAAAAACCTCTGGACAGATTTTGATGAAATTTTCAGGATGTGTTTGAAATGTCACAAGAAACAAATGAATACATTTTGGTGGTGATCCGGAAGAGATCCTGGATTCTGGATGCCTTTGAAAATAGTGTAAAATTTTAAAATTCCCTCTCTATTGTAGGAGAGAGAGAGAAAGAGAGAGAGAGAGAGAGTGAGAGTGAGAGATACTTTATTGATCCAATCCCGAAGGACTTTCAAGTATCCAGTAGCATATATACAATAACATACTGAGCATATTGTGCGCACATGTAGAAGGCTATGTTAAAAGGTGTAAAGTGTGTAGTAGTTGTACGACATTTCAGATGGTCAGTCCAGCTGAGTCAGGAGTCAGGCTATGGCCTTGAGGGATAACAAGGACAGAAACTATTACCAGAAAACACAATTGTTTGGGAACACACTAATGTTTAACCATGAGGCAGGGACACAGACCAGGAGCCAGACTATGATTGTTTGGGTTAAAATATGTAAACAGCAGAAATAAGGAGCTGACATGAACCAGGGAACACATATTTAATTAGGGAACCAATGGGAAGCTTAAGCTCCACCTGTGCGAGGGGAAATGGACAAGATATTACCAAATGAAGTGTCAACGAATGGACATTAGACTTTTGGCTGATGATCAGCACTGATCAATTGTGTATTTTACATGTGATGAAAATAAACCCCAAGGATCTGAGACCGTCATGTTCCAAACCTCCTGATTGTCTCGCCTCAATTGATTCCTAAAGCAGGACCCAGCTGGGGGCTCTCAAAAAGGCGGAGTTTTCTAACAAGTGACTGTGAAAAATAAAATAAAAATAGAATAAAAAAAGGTTTACTATAGTTATTGTCTATCTATAAACTTACACCAGGAAATAAATACATTGAATTGAATTGAATCAAATAAGTTAAATCACATTCTGAATTTTCTCTCATCATAATCATAGTTTTTCACTTCTTCCCACTCCTTTTCAAATATGTTAATTGCCGTTTCTTTATTTCTGACTTTTCCTTTGGTTTTATTTTTTAAACTTTTTGTTCTTTAATGTTTTGGTATCATTATTATCATTTGTATGTCTGACATATTCGAAATAAAATGACTAAATAAAATTAAATAAAAAATAATCTTCTCAACCCGCTTTATCCTCACTAGGGTCATGGGGGTCACTGGGGGCCTAATCCAGCAACAATGGGTGAAGGCGGGGTACACCCTGTATGAGTCTCCAGTTCATCTCAGGGCTGAACATATATAGACAAACAATCACTCTCACATTCACACCTATGGACAATTTAGATTAACCAGTTAACCTATCAGTGCATGTGTTTGGATGGTGGGAGGAAACTGGAGAAAACCCACGCAGACACGAGGAGAACATGCAAACGCTCCCACACACTGTTTTCAGAATTTTATTTCTATTAAAAAAATGAATCCAGAAATCCTTACATTTGCATATATGTTAATGTTTGTCCAGTGTGACACTTCTACTCCTCTCACCTCACTATGTCTCATGTCTTCAAAACTTTGGCTCATATTTATCAAACATGTAGCAGCTCTGTATCATCAACATTTGTCTATGCCCTTCCTTTTCTTCCTCATAACCCCATCCCCCCTCCCCCTCCATCCTCCCATCTCTTCTTTTTCTCTTCTTTTTTTTTTCCTTCCTTTTCCGACCCAACAGAACAGACACGGCCATAAATCTCAGAGTAGCTAATGAACTGCATTTAACAATAAAATGCACTGGAAATGGAACATTTCATTTACAAGAAGATCAATGGCAGTGACAAACACCCTTCTTGGAGCGACTAGTTAGCGGGATGATGTTCCGCAGGCAATCCAATCAATCACCGCACACCGACGCCGAGATCAATCAAACAGAGAAAAGGCGAGGAGACGAAAAGGAGGAAAAGACTTGAAGCTTTTCTCTTGTCCCTGTATTCACCGTCTTTATCTAAAAAGGGACACTAATCACTCAGTCAATGGTCCACCTTGTCGTCCTTCTGTTTTTTTTTTTTTGTCTTTGTATTTGATATGGCAGCTTCTCCCTCGATTCCGCTCGTTCAAACTCCGAGCGTTGGGGAAGGGAAGGCAGTCGAGAGTCAAGAGGAGGAGGGTGAGTGATAACCATCCGGGGAGTCAAGTGCTTCATCACCGCCATCCCCATCTGCGACCCGACAAGTTCATAATGCCAGGCATCTGCTTTCATTTATAAAGGCCTCACTTAGCCCTGGTACGTACTCACAGTCTCTGCAGCTCTTTGGCTTTTTCTCTTGTTGTCTCTCTTCCTGCTCATCCGGTGGGCTGAGAGGAGGAAGAGCCTCTTGTCCTCTTCCTCACCTAATCCTCCTCATCTCCTCCTCCTCCTCTTCTTCATCTTCTTCTGCTGCTACTGTTCTGTCTTCACAGTGATTTCCATGTCTATCCACCTAGATGCCTTCTGTCAATCTGCCGCCTCTTAAACACTTAAGAGCAACGCAATCTATACAGCAGCTCCAGTACGACTTCCAGGGGCGTCACAACCATTTAAAATGTGGGGGTGTTCTGGGTTATGGCACATGTGCAAAATTTTGTGAATCTATCATCGGAAAATTAATGGTTAAATTTTTATATTAAAAAAGTAATATATGGCCGAAAATACTAACAAAAATTAAAACATTTATTCAATTCATAAATCAAAATAATGAGATAAAGAGTAAAAATTATGACATAAAAAACTGATAGAAGTTTGGAATCAGACACTGATTTTACAGACACTGTTCCTCTTTTTTCTTACAAAAATGTTTTGTCCATGTCAGGGGAGACGACTAAAAATATGTTCCTCAGGGGGAACATCAGTGAAAAAAGTTCTAGAACCACTGTCTGAGGGTAAATGTCACAGAACAAGACATAGTTTAGTTAACTTAGTTTAACAACAGTAACATTTGTCATTACTTACTGGTTAATGACTGTTTGTTAACACCACGAAGAAGAACTGTTTACATTACCACTGAACTGAGGTGCGCTTCGTTTACATATGCTGTTGTGCCGCCCGGGCGGGTAAACAGTTTAAACCATAGATATTGTAACAGCCCCGAAATGTTATTGATGTTTGTTTGGTGTGATTGTGACGACAGTAACTGTTTATCCTGAAATAAAAAGTAGGTGAGACCAACTCTGTCTGTTTCTTGGATCCAGTAACGATACAATATATAAACTCAGGAAAAAGTGGAGGCTATGAAATCATCTGGTTGGGGAGGTGGGGTTGATGCAACACCCCCATCCCCCATGGGTCTGACGCCCATGTTCACTTCAGATTTGGAGAACACACTAAATATTCCAAATAAAACCTTGAATAAGTAAGTATGGTGGTAAGTCAGTGTTAGTACCTTCACTACTGAAAAACAGTGGGTTTTTATTATTAGTGATTATGTATAAAATATACATTCTCATGTGGGCCTTTGTAAAATGGTTGCAGAACATGTGTGTGTGCTTGGAAACATGTCTTTCTGGGAGCATTGATGTGTTTACGTAGTCATGCCATGGGGACTTCTGACACCATGGGGACCTCTGACATTCAGGTTCCCACGAGAGTTAACACTTTAATGCCTACTGTCACAAATATGTATCTTTATATTGTATGTGCTATTGTCAAATTAATTACCTGCTCTTAACTTAGCATTTCCTTCCATAAAATTCAGATGTTAAAGGGTTAAATATAAATGTCCCCACTAGTAAAATATAAGTCTGTGTGAAGGATGCAAATTTATGCAAATGATGTAGCCCTTTAAAGTCCCCATAAAGCATGAGGGAAACAGGTGCAGAGCAAAAGATGTATATTTCCAAGGTTTATTTAAAAAATAATAATATTAATAAAAACAATTTTTAGAATTTGTTGTAACTTGTGTGCAGCGACAATAACGTCTATTCTATTGTTTTTTTTAAATAAATAAATAAATAAAGAGCATCTGTTTAGACTAAATATCTAATGGACACTTTACCTACAAGTGATGATTGCAAACTTGGTCCTCATGAGACATGGAAAACCAATATGTGTGTGTGTGTGTGTGTGTGTGTGGGAGGGGGGGTCTGAATGTGGACAGAGAATGGCAGTATTACAACTAGAGCTGCAGCAGTCATTTATGTTGTCGATTACATATTGATTTCTCTGTTTGTTTTATACCTGCACTTTATTGTCTTACTGCTGTAACTAAAACATTTCCAAGGTATAAGTTAGTACTATTCTATTCTATTCTATTCTATTCTATTCTATTCTATTCTATTCTATTCTATTCTATTCTATTCTGGTCTATTCTATTCTATTCTGTTCTGTTCTATTCTATTCTGTTCTGTTCTATTTTATTCTATTCTATTCTATTCTATTCTGTTCTGTTCTATTCTATTCTATTCTATTCTATTCTATTCTATTCTATTCTATTCTATTCTATTCTATTCTATTCTGGTCCATTCTATTCTATTCTATTCTATTCTATTCTATTCTATTCTATTCTATTCTATTCTGTTCTATTCTATTCTGTTCTGTTCTATTCTGTTCTATTCTATTCTATTCTATTCTATTCTATTCTATTCTGTTCTGTTCTGTTCTGTTCTATTCTGTTCTGTTCTGTTCTGTTCTGTTCTATTCTATTCTGTTCTATTCTATTCTATTCTGGTCTATTCTATTCTATTCTATTCTATTCTATTCTGTTCTGTTCTATTCTGGTCTATTCTATTCTATTCTTCAATTTGATTAAACAAATATTTGAATAGACAAAAAAAATAAATACAAAAAATGTGAAACATTCTTCAATGTAATTGTTCCTAAATGAAAGCTTTGTTTCTTTACTTTCACTTCCTCCAAACATTGGTTCCACTGCTGTGTTTCACACGGACGCTTACGGTGACACACACCATCAACACACAGTTGTATGTTAGTTCTATTTTGTTCAATCCAAATGTGTTGTAGACTGCAGGGCACATATTGGCTATAGGTGTATTATGACTTGTTTGCTGTTATTGATATATATATATATATTAGTGATGCGCGGTTAGGGGGTTTTACAGAAACCCGCCCCGCCCAAACCCAAGACGTGGCTCGGCCCGCCCCGCCCAACCCGCATGATGTCACGTATCGATAAACCCAACCCGCCCGCTATCAAGTATCGATAAACCCAACCCGCCCGCTATCAACCCGCGAGCTTAAATTTGTCTCTAAACTCACATAGTACATTCGCAGCATCTTTACCTTGCGCTTCTAATGTTAAAAGTCATGAAGCATCATTTTTGCCTCCTTTCTAACGTCTCAATATGCACTCCAGCACATAAAATAGACTCCACCCACATCATCACTCTATAAAGCCAACACATACAACGTTTCCGTACAACGTTCGCATCGCCTGTTTTAATCTTCTCCCTGATCAAGTCCGACATTTTCACTCTTATCTCTGAGTGTTCAGGGAGATTTGGCGCTAATAACAAATAACAAAAAGTTGGGATAAAACAGCATTCAAAACAGGAACTGACGGGCTTGCACATGCGCGAGCCGAGCACACACGCACGCACACACACACACACACACACACACACACACACACACAACACACACTTCAGCGGGTATTGATCATCCCTGACCCGCCCCACTCGCATCCGCAATATGTATTAATACTGCGACCCACCCCGCCCGACTCGCGGGTCATAGGAGAATTAAGTGTACGAGTAATTGGAAGGAGAGGAGAGACGAGGATGCTACTGTAGGTTAGCGGGGCTCCTTTCCGTTTCATAACACGGCTGTGGAGACTGCTCCATGCACGCACACACCTCTCTATCCTCCCTCATCGGTCTTAACATGGTCTGTAAAGATATGAAGGCAACCCTTTCCTGTAGATGGCAATGCAAAGGATGTGAAAATAACGTGGCTGTTACCCATTCATTCTGACTGGAGCGTGCCGCCTCTCGTGGAATGAAACTGCCGATGTCAATTGAGTTGTCTTTCATCATCATATTTTTTATATGTCGTTGATTATTCTTACTGAGGTTATTTTAAGTTGAAATATTGTATACCTTCAGTCTATCCATATTGTGCCATTTTTGGGAATGTCGTATGGAAAAATGCGGGTATTGATCGTCCCTGACCCGCCCCGCCCGCATCCGCAATATATATTAAATATAACCCGCCCAACCCGCAATATGTATTAAAAACTGCGACCCAACCCGCCCGCCCCGCGGGTCACCCGCGGATATCCGCGGGCCAGCGGGTAGCCCGCGCATCACTAATATATATATATATATATATATATATATATATATATATATATATATATATATATATATATATATATATATACTTCTATACTGTTGTTATTGTTATTTCTACATAGATATTTTTCTCTATATCCTTTTACTTTTATACTCTTTGTGGTTGTTGGTTCTGGAATAAAGGGCAAGACATTAGTTATTTTTGGACATTTGACATTTTTACTACTTTAATTGAATGGAAGAAAATAATTGATAGGTGAATTGATTAGAAAAATACCTGATAACGGCAGCTCCAGTTGGCACCAAAACTAAAATATTCTGTACTTAATCAAACCAACCAAACACAATTAAATTAGGACTTTGTGAAGTGAGGAAATCAATGGCAACACCCACACCATCACCAAACTTAACATTTAAAAACAAATATGCAGATTTTTTAATTGATGAAGCAGCTGATGGTGACTCTAACATGTCGTGGACCCTTACGCCTCAGACAGAGTCAAGTGTGTTTAACTATTTGCTTCAGTTTAACCTCAGGTAGCAGACGGACACATCCAAATACATCTATTCAGTTTCATTTGTACCGAGCATCTTCTGTTTCTGGCACAATTTAAATGACATCAGATCCAACAGGATGTTAAGACGACGGTTCTTTATGGTTTCATCCCAGCGCTACATTCACTATGAGTTCCACCTAGGACGACCACTGTGAAGGTTTTAATTTGACTTTGTATATTTCATTCATGTCATACTGTATGTGTCTTGTTGAATGGTAATTAATTCACTTTTTTTAATTTGTTCCACAATTCTATGGTACCTAGTGTGTGTGTGTGTGTGTTTGTTCATAAATAAATGATTATTATTCTTAACAACAGTGGCATGGTGAGGTTAACAGAATAAACAAACAAAAAATATGCTCCTGTATTTATTTTGGATGACAATCAATCAAACCACTTCTTTTTTTTCCCTGGATAATAGTCTCTAAACACTGAAACGAAGAGGATTCTTTTATTTGTTTTTTAGTATTTGGTTGTGCTTGACCTTTAATCACTAAGACAACAAGATATTTGTCATTCCAGCAAGTTTAACTATTAATAATAACACTAGTCTACAAGTAAAATGTTTCCAGAATAAAACTAATGAAATGTTTCCACATGTGTTAGTGATAAAGAAAACTCAAGTCTTAAATGTTGGTTGGATCAAGTTTCCAACATAAGTCTGGGGTAAAAATGTTAAATTATTAGAATTAACAAGAGAATAGGTTTTAGTCCAAAGGAATATTGTTGTCAGATCTACTTCCAAACACTGTCTGCACATTATGATCCATTCATTTTACAGGTTCTTTCTAGTGGAATATTTACTAATCCATTGTTTACATGTACATAAACCAGCATATATGTGGAATACACTCTTAAAACGTGTGGAAAATAACACAAGTTGTGTTGTGTTTTAATTGTTTTTAACATATATCTTTGCAGTGGTTAGCACTCATGCCTCACAGACAGAAGGTCCCTGGTTCAATTCCCACACCAGACCTTTCTGTGTGGAGTTAACATGTTCTCCTCGTGTCCATGTGGGTTTTCTCCAGTTTCCTCCCACCATCCAAACACATGCACTGATAGGTTAATTAGTTAATGTAAATTATCCATAGGTGTGAATGTGACAGTGATTGTTTGTCTATATATGTTCAGCCCTGAGATGAACTGGAGACTCATACAGGGTGTACCCCGCCTTGAGCCACTGTAGTTGGATGTGACCCCTGTGACCCCTGTGACCCCTGTGACCCTAGTGAGGATAAAGCGGGTTCAGACGACAAGACAAGCAGTTACATTTCTTTGATTTTCATTGAAAGAAATTAGGAAACTCAGCTAAAAATGTGTCGCCCCTTTTTGCACAGTTCATCCACATTCTTTACTAGTCATGTGACAATCCAGAGCAGCCCCCCCTTCCCCGGATCACCACCAAAATCTAACGAGATGATAATTCTGTGTTACAGTATTCAACACAACTTTTGTGTGTTTAAATCAACACATGTTGTGTAACTACCTACTAACATACAATTAGAAAATAAAAAAAGATGTGATTGGTCAATAACGGGTATACATATTTGTGTTGGATATTTGTGTAATTTTGCTCTTAAACATTTCTGAAAATATAACACGTGTTAAAATTATATTTGCACAAAAAGAACACATTACTTTTAAGAGTGAAACACATCATCATATATATTTATATAAACATGAACTCACCAGCACTTTTGTCATTTGTTTTGTGATTCATCTTATTAAAGTATGTAAGATTTAACACATTTAACGTCTGAATGAAGATAGAGGTAGAGCAGTGTTATTTGTTTGCCTAATTATTAATAAACTTATTTTAGGAATATACTAGAGAATAGTAAAATAAATAAATAAAAATCAAAGAACGCATCTGTTTTCCTGCCTTTACACGTCTGCACTGTGTAAACAACTTGAGTCCTTACACTAGATCTTAATTAGATTGTCAATCAATAGCACTCAGCACAAACTGCCTGTACAGCAGCGCACACATACACACAACTGTGGACCCGAGAGTAGAGAACAGTGTTCTGTCCTTCTGTCACTTTGAGTTACATATCACCTCTTACCCAGGGTTCATGTATACAGCAAAGTTTGACATAGAAAAGCATGTCAGCCATTAGGGGGCGCACTTCTCTCACTGTACGTTGGACAGACCTCAGGAGAAGACAAAAAAGAAAGGCACACACACACAGAGAGAGAGAGAGAGAGAGAGAGAGAGAGAGAGAGAGAGAGAGAGAGGGAGGAAAAACTTGCTCTGCCCATTATGAAGTAAATTTTCTGAAATGGGTTTTTATCATGAAAAATAAAATGCAACATCTGTTGTAAATATATTTGGATACATTAGTATGTCCTCTGAGGGCTGCATGGAAATCGCAGGCAGTCGGCGTGTGGATGCGAGCGTGTGCACACACTCACGTAAGTGCATGCGCTCATGTGTGTGTGTGTGTGTGTGTGTGTGTGTGTGTGTGTGTGTAGCTTCATTTATGCAAAGAATTGGCCACACACAGTTTTAAGCAAAAGACAGAACAGAGCAGTGGACTGAGGAG
This sequence comes from Siphamia tubifer, assembly GCA_020466265.1. Classification (NCBI taxonomy): domain Eukaryota; kingdom Metazoa; phylum Chordata; class Actinopteri; order Kurtiformes; family Apogonidae; genus Siphamia; species Siphamia tubifer. The sequence continues at coordinate 15,421,524 of CM035798.1, read as the reverse complement.
TGGACTTGTCTTTTCCTGAAGGCCTTTGTTAAATACCTCCTGAAGTACCTTTGATGGAGTACTTCTGCATTAAACTTCTGTCTGGAGAAAGAAAAAAGGAGCAATAACCCAGACTGATCCTCAATGTGAAATAAAGCGCAACCTGAGACAATGTAGGCTTTTATAGTCACTACACTTTCACACAAAATAGATAGCACATGCATACATACGGCTCAATGCTTTAGATAAAAAAAAAATAAACAAAAAAAACCCCAACCTGCTACCATCTGAAATGTTTATGAGCCAGCCATGTCTGTTGCTATACAACAATACATTATCTAGAAGTCTCAGTAACAACATATTATGTGCTTAATGGATAACAACAATATGGTGTATATGCTCAGAGATACCAAAAAAAAACCACACTGAGACATGGAGAGAGAGGGAGTGGGAATGAAAATAAATCAAGCAACTGGAAAATAACACGTTCACCAGCAGTGAAATCAAAGATCTGCTTTATTTACAATGAAACAGGACAGTCTGGAAAAACACAGTCAGTTGTGATACCAGATACAACCTGATCAACATGTAAAAAAAAAAGAAAAAAAGCCAGAACAAGGCTTTAGTGTGACATAAAATACATGTTCAGTGTTGTCTAAAGTTGTAAATGTGCCACTTTATGTCTACGCAAATAACAGGGGTGGGAGAAAAAAATTATTCACACATGTATCAAGATTTTTTTGTTTTCCGATTTTCAAATATATATTTTTTTAATTAAAAAAAATTATTTCAAAAATAATATTTAAATGATTTGTTTTAAGCCGGGTGGGGGAAATTAGCGTATGTAAAGACCGGATGTATAATATATGTCATAGAATACACAGAAAACACCTCAGTGAAGGTACACAGATGACAGCTAGCTTATTATCATACTAGCTTCAACAACACACCAGTGTTAAACAGCATTAACTTATGCACAGATAAACAATACACTATGATAATATCTATTCTAACTGTATTGTGTTATTAATCTGACCTTGTGTCATTTACACACAGTAATAAACCAGGAGGATATGAATTAGAGTTGGGAAAAGCGACGACACAACAGCTAATTCTAAGCACGGAGGTGGTGCGTTCAGGACCGTCATAACATCTCTGGTGCGTTCAACAGCGCAGGATATCTGAAAACTTAGAGAAAATGAGTTGTTCCTGAATAAATATAGTTAAACAATCTACAACAATTAAAGTGTGTGGTTCTTTCTAACAGAAGGGAAGAGCAGAGCTGGACATGTACACTTTAAAGTTCACTTTATTATGAAGTATGTTCATTTAAAGGTCCTTATTTGTGTTGTATAAATAAAGAAGTGCAGCATTTTACTTCCCAAAGTCTGGTTCAAATATATTACTGCTGAATAAATTTGAACTGACTCACATATGATGTACATTTTTGGGGTATGGTTCCTGATATGATCTGTAGGCATAATTATTTAGCTTTTTCTAGTGGTCTGGTGTTAAAAAGGCAAGAGAAAATTCGAGAATATCAGGAAGAAATAAAATCACAATTTAAATCAAATCATCACCAAAAAAATCGTAAAAGAATCGAATCGGCATAAAAGCATATCGTCCCAGCCCTAGTAAATAAACAATAATATATGTAAATAAAGTGTAAATGTCTAACCACTAATAAAGGACGACAGCGCTGCTTTTACTGCTTAAACATGTACAGCTGCAAAACAGATCAATTAAAAAATATAAAATAATAACAAAACACCCCAGACGAGCTTAAGTATAAAACACTGCACGTGGCCATAATATGATGGAAAGGAAACTTAAAGCTGCAAGTTTAGAGAAATTCTAATGATTAAAGTCCAACAGGAAATAGAAATGATTTACAGCAGAATAATGGTACCTGTCTTTTTAAATCCACAAATCCTTATATACATACATACATCCAGGGGAGTAATCATGATGTTGACATTGGTGAGGATATTTGACGACTTCCTCATGAGACACAACAATAAATAAATAAATAAATAAATAAATAAATAAATAAATAAATAAATAAGAACACGGGTAAAAGAATTCAAACAACATCTTTTAGGAATATTTTTTAATTTCTTAAGCCATATTTTGTCAGTTTTTTTATTGGTCATCTATAACTGCATTATATATTTATTATTTCATCTTGTTTTTGTCACATGATAAAGGTTCGTTGATGACAATATTTATTCACTATAAGGCACAATGTCAATGAATGGTTTATTTTTTTACACACAGAAGAGTTAATTTGCAAAAACAGATAACTATATACATATATATATATATATATATATATATATATATATATATATATATATATATATATATATATTTATTTATTTATTTCAGTGAACAATCTTTGCTTAATTTAGCATCTGCACAAATCTGTTTGTTAATTATTTTGGTTATAAATAAATGTAGCCGTTCAGGGGTTAAGTTAAATAACAGTGTTAATGTGACTTGTGTGCTCAGCTGTTCATTCACTGAACTATAAACTTATTAAATCTAATCCTGTCACTGACTCAGGATGCTGCAAGGTCAGAACCAGACGACAACAATAACACTCAACTGAAAATTACAACCAAAAAAATAGATATAAAAGACATTTTTTTAAAAAAGGCATTGATCAGTTTTCCATATATCTAATCACGGAGTAACGGAGTAGTGTTGTACAGTACAGTAACAAAATACTAATATTACTACTACACTACTGTACTCAAGGATGTTTTGGGAGTATTTATTCTTTACTAAGTACTTGTCAATGTTTACATCCACTTTTACTTCATTACATGTAATACACAGTACTGTTAAAAATAACCAACTGGTCTCAGGCACATAAAACATTAGAATATTTGAAAACTTTCATTTACTTTTCCCAAAATATAATTACATGCAAATCTTTATATTAACAAACCATCCTTTTACAAAAATCTGAATAAATACCTGAACAAATATGAACCACTTAAAATATCTGAAGAGAAGTAAGTGTCATTTTACAAATATTCTGCCTGTTATTAAATGTTTAGTGTATTTAGAATTGAAATGTCACTTGTTCTGCACATGTGCAAATGATAAACTGATAAACTGAGGCAGAAAATGGTTAAAATGTCACTTGTTTTTCTTAAGTCATGTCAAGTTGTTGATGACATTATAGATGTAAACATTATCATTTGACTCTTTTCACTGTTATTATTTGACTGGTCTGGACCTTTTCAGATCATATTGGACTGAAGATGGAACTGAAGTAAAATGAGTTTGACACCCCTACTTTAGATGTACCGAATCACTAGAATCAGGTCACTAAAAAGATTTGTTCAATGATTCATGAATCATTCAGTCCAAGGTGGAAAGAGTCTGGTCTGCAACTGAACAGATGCACGCTGAATCATTTAGGCTCAGTTCAGTTCATGGCTTCTGAGGACGGCAGGGTGTGTGTGTGTGTGTGTGTGTGTGTGTGTGTGTGTGTGTGTGTGTGTGTGTGTGTGTGGAGGGGACTTGTTCATATTTCTTGATGTTTTAATTTTCCAGTTCTTAGGTATATGCTATTTAACTGCTTTATTGACCGAGTGATCTGTTCACTGGCAGAGCTGTCACATCACACACCAGGTCCCTGTGCAGATTTGTGAATCAGTGAGTGGTTCACATTACTTATGTGAGTCAGTTCTCGACAGATTTGTGAATCAGTGAGTCATTCACAGTACTTATGTGAGTCAGTTCTCGACAGATTTCTGAATGAATAAGTGGTTCACAACACTAAAATGAGTTGGTTCTCTCCAGATTCGTGAATCAGTGCGTGATTCACATTACTTATGTGAGTCAGTTCTCGACAGATTCGTGAATCAGTGAGTGATTCACAGTACTTATGTGAGTCAGTTCTCGACAGATTTGTGAATCAGTGACTGAGAAACGTTTGCTGAAAACAATGTCATTCACATACCACACCCCTATGCATGCTGTAAGCCAGTTCCACCAGATACAAGAGAAGAACAGAACATCCTTCTTCTACCAGCGTAGATGTAAACACATACGTTTACTCATAAAGATGGTTTTATATATGTATATAAGTATATATGAAAGTATAGGTGGGTGTAAAGTTATAGAGCGTATCATTTATAAAATGATAGTATGTGTATATATGATATATATGATATGTGTACAGGCGTATATGAGTGTATAGGTGTAAAGACATAGTAATATATATTATAGGATATTTTATACATGACATATTTTTGCATCATTGTGATAAACCAACCAGAATATATATATATATATATATATATATATATATATATATATATATATATATATATATATATATATATATATATATATATATATATATATATATATACGTTGGTATTTGTATTATTGTTTGGTACAATAGGGGTGGGAGATAATAATTTTGTTTTTTTTTACTTCTTCTCACTCCCTTTTGAATTTGTTACTTGCCTTCTTATTTTTATTTAGGCTATATTGTCTTTGTCTTGTTATTTTATCAATTATTGGCTTTTGAAAGATCAAATCTTTTTGCGCTTGACATATTCGAAATAAAATGACGAAACTAAACTAAACTACACTAAATTAAAGTAAACTAAACTACACGACACTACATCTCCTAAATATATGTACTTTATACACTTTACATTTATATAAATATATGTACTTTATACTGGCGTCTCATACAGGGTGTACCCCGCCTTCGCCCATTGTAGCTGGATTAGGCCCCCAGTGACCCCCGCGACCCTAGTGAGGATAAAAGCGGGTTCAGATAATGAATGAATATATGTACTTTATACTCCTTACATTTATATAAATATATGTACTTTATACTCCTTACATTTATATAAATATATGTACTTTATACTCCTTACATTTATATAAATATATGTACTTTATACTCCTTACATTTATATAAATATATGTACTTTATACTCCTTACATTTATATAAATATATGTACTTTATACTCCTTACATTCTCAGAAAAGAGCTTTTTCAAACTAAACAAATGTGAATGTGAACAAAAATAAGTGTCTTCAGAGGGAAAATCACTGGAGGAGAGAAACTGTGACTTTATATATTATATTTATATGACTATTATGTCACAATTTTGGCTATTTACCTTAAATTGTAACATTTTATATCATAAATTTGACTACTGCATTGATTACTGCATTCATGGCAAAACAAAAAACAAAACAAAAAAAAGAGTTTTACTGTTTACTTTTTTACAGCTGAGAAGTTGTACTTTTTTTTTTAAACTTTTACTTCTGTAAAGGAGTACTTCTTAATCAGTATTTGTACTTTTACCAGATTATTTTATCACACCAGTCACTGTACTTCTACTTAAGTACAGAATATGAGTACTTCTACCGCCTCTGTACAATTCATAGACCATCAAAAGTCATCAAACCCATAGTTATTCAAATGAAGTACTAACTCATGTGGCTAAAAAAGACAGAAACGAAAACATAGAATGAATGAAAGCACTGTTTTTGTCAGTACAGTGACATCGTTATTGATGTAAGAACTCAAGTGATTTTCGTTATTATTGGGAAAAAATGGAAAATCAGCTCTGAAATTAAACAACTATGAGCAATTTTTGTTGTTATTATATTTACCTTTAGTTGTACCAGGCAGGAGTCCAAGTGTAATTTGACACTAAAAATACATCATGTGTCCAAAAACACAACTGTAACTGTGAGTGTTTGTCATTCAAACATATAAGTGACACTATTAAAAACACTGAAACTTCTACTTTTCATATATATATATATATATATATATATATATATGCAAATGTTAGGCTTGCTTGGCCCCATCGGGAAATATTTTTCGATAGTCATGCGTGGGCAATACATTATCCCACTTATTCTACAGGTTATTACATGTTATTACAGCTACTACTCTAACAGATTGGATAAAATAACTGTTACAACGTAGTGAATATTTACTTTCAAAGTGGCTTTATCCTCCTTGTTCAAACAGAAATAGCGTAAATAGCTGGATGTGCAAACAATCCCTTCTTTACGTCACCTCCTTTCATCCGACATAGACACGTCCTCTGCCGCGGACCACAACCCACACACAGTTTGAGACCCCCCCCCCCATTGATTGATTGATTGATTTATTTTACAACACCCCCTGTTGAAAACTACTTCCCATGGCTCTGTGTACAACTGGAACTTCATGCATGTAGTTCCAAGATGGGTTGGGTTTGGAGGATGGTGGGTGGGGAGACATGAGATGTTCATGTGTTTTTTTTTTTTGTGTGTAAAACTTTGAAAGATAAGATAAGATAAGATAAGATTGACTTTATTGACCCCACAACGGGGAAATTCACATGTTACAGTAGCAGCGATGTGGAGCAATAGAGGGACAGGAAGAGAAGAAAACATATAGATAAATAAATAGTATATGTACACAAACACAGATATTGAGAAAAAGGAAAAAAATAAAAAGACTCACTATACAAAAGTATGTGGGATTGAAAAAAATTATATACAGAAGGAATAAAACTATGTGGAGATGATAAATAAGAATAACAGTATAAATATATATTTATATATATAAATTTTACATAATATAAAAGAGGAATTATTGTCAAATGGTGTCAATGGTATTTGTTATTTTATTACTTTGGAGTAATGAATGTTGTCAATCACAAAAATAATAAGGAAACTATAAAAGAAAGAAAATAAAGGGAAACCTGGTTTTACCTGTAAAAAGCCACATACTGACACAAGGATGCTCTCTTCTATTCAATAACACTAATGACATTTACTCTTACGTATAATGAAGTTTTGGTATCAAATTACTTGAATTACTTACTCAACAGTATTTAAACCATGGAAGTTGGCTCCCCAGCTCGGTGCTTAATAAAGTTCCTGCGTCTGACTGGCTGTGCTGAGGCCGTTTCCCGTGGTCTAAGTGTCCTTGTGACGCTGTTGTTGACAGTTGACAACCTCCCCCCACCCTCTGTGATACTGTCTCCCCCCAGCTGGCTGGCGCTAACACTAATGGCCGCCCTCAGTAGGAGCTGCTGGGTCGCGGGTGCCTTTGCCGTCATCATTAAACACCATTGGTTTAATGAACGCAGCGTTTAGGAGTGCTTGGACCTTCATGCTCTGCTGCCTCATTAAGTGGAAAGCAAACTAATATGGGGAGCAACCTAGAGCTCACCTCTAGAGATGAAATACAGAGAGAGAGAGAGAGAGAGAGTCATACAGGCATACGCTCAAATCTGAAGGAGGCCTTGGAAGAACTGATGGTGAACTAAGGTGTAAATAATACTGTAAAATATCAGCCCATAAGAAAAGCTGGGGTTCTACATTAACACTGGTGATTTAAGCTTCGTTACAGTGAAGTAATGATAAAAAAAAAAACACAACTGGTTAAACCTTTACTCATGAATACAGAGCATCCACCCACTGGAAAAAGGGACCATGACTTAGATTAGATTAAATATTGTATTGATCCATGTGTGCAGAACTTTTAAAAGCCCTGAAACATTTTTGTGTATTTCAAAGTATGGTGTTAAATTGATAAAGATTTAAACCAATGTGAAGATATAATGATGTTTAAAAAAAAAAAAAGATGTACGAGAGTAAGATTTCTTTACTTCCTGATATGAAACAACAACAACAGTCACATTTCAATTCAACTCCAAATGTATTATTTTTACTTAATTGATGAAGAAGATGAAGGGGCGGGACTTGATGAGTTTGACTTCCTCCCACTCCCTTTGAATTGTGACGGCTGTGTCGTTTATTTATTATTTATTTCTCTGGTTGTTTTTCTTCCTTGTTTGTTTTATTTTCTATGTGACATATTTGAAACAAACTAAACGACTAATCAATCAATCAACTTTATTTATATAGCATATTTAAAAGATCCACAGGAGAAACCAAAGTAAAAACTAAACTAAACTTTACATACTTTCAACATCCAAACAAAAAAGAAAGAACATTTACAATTCTCATTCCTCTATAATGTATATTATATGACATTCTCAGTTCAATTCAATTTAATTTTATATGGAGAGCCCCAAATCACAACAAGGTTATCTGAAAGGTTTGAAAAAACAAACAATGAAATACACAGAAAGACAGTTTATTTTTATAAAGTATCTTCTTCAGACATTAAATGTACTAAATCTTACATACTTTAATAAGATGAATCATGAAACAAATGACTTTAGTGCATGTTTTAATATATATGATGGTGTGTTATTCCACATATATGCTGGTTTATTTACATGTATACAATGGATTAGTAAATATTCCACTAGATTTAACATAAAGTTGTGTTGAGTACTGTAATTAACAAAAGTTCTGTTGTCCAAATGTGGACAAAGGAATGTCTCATGTCATCATATGAACCCGTTTTATCCTCACTAGGGTCACAGGGGTCACTGGGGGTCTAATCCAGCTACAATGGGTGAAGGCGGGGTACACCCTGTATGAGTCTCCAGTTCATCTCAGGGCTGAACATATATAGACAAACAATCACTGTCACATTCACACCTATGGACAATTTAGATTAACCAATTAACCTATCAGTGCATGTGTTTGGATGGTGGGAGGAAACTGGAGAAAACCCACATGGACACGAGGAGAACATGTAAACTCCACACAGAAAGGTCTGGTGTGGGAATTGAACCAGGGACCTTCTGTCTGTGAGGCTAGATGGTGCTAACCACTGCACCACCATGCCACCCCAACAAAGAGATTGTGTTATTTTCGACATGTTTTAAGAGTGTGTTCCACATATATGCTGGTTTATGTACATGTAAACAATGGATTAGTAAATATTCCACTAGAAACAACCTGTAAAGTGAATGGATCATAATGTGCAGACAGTGTTTGGAAGTAGATCTGGTAGATATGACAACAATATTCATTTGGACTAAAACTTATTCTACTGTTCATTCTAACAATTTCACATTTTGACCCCAGGTTTATCTTCCAACCATCATTTAAGGCTTGAGTTTTTTTTATCACTAACACACATGTGGGAACATTTCATTAGTTTTATTAGAGTTAGGGTTTATGAGTAGACCAGTGTAATGTCCCAGGCATCCCCTGTCCTTAGACCCTTCCTTCTCAGCAGGAAAAAAAAACTCCAAAGACCCAGTGGGAAAAGAGAAACCATAGGGAGAACCACAGTGAAGGACAGTCTGTGAGGATGCAGGAGGCTGGGGCTACAAGAGGGGGTCCATCTAGTCAGATGAGAAAGGTGGGCAGGGGTCATCCAGACAGGTGAGGGTGGGGGAGGAGGTCTGGGGTCATTGGTCAGGATAGATAGATAGATAGATAGATAGATAGATAGATAGATAGATAGATAGATAGATAGATAGATAGATAGATAGATAGATAGATAGATAGATAGATAGATAGATAGATAGATAGATAGATAGATAGATAGATAGATAGTTGTAAGAAAACTCAGTCAAAATCTACCTGTTATTTTTTTTTTACTTTTGTTTTTATTTTAAACAATATATAGAAAAATGATTGTCCTGAGATCACCCCCTCCCCGCTAAAGAAATACAAAGAAAGAAAAAATCCATTTAAAAATTTTAAATAAAAATAAGCAAATAAATCAATAATAATAGATCATGTGGTTGCATTAATAATATTACTACTAATAATAATACATCTACTTGTTATTACAGTCAGTTATTAAATATATTATTAATATGGTCAATCATGGACCCTAAAATGATTAACTTGAGTCAGTAGCGTCTTCTTTATCAGTCTAAGCTAAGAATATTAAGGTGCATGTACTGTACAAATCAACATTTCAATCCATACATAGCAGCGTGATTTCAGTCTTGACCCAGTTTAGTCACAAGTCAACGGCTTCCAGAGGAATCTGTGAAAGACGGAGACTTCTCCACCTGCCTCCCACTCACTCAGGTGTCGGCGCCAGAATCTGCCCACACCTCCCCATCCATCTTCTTATTCTGCCCATCCATCCATCTCGCAGCCCTTTCTCCACCTCCTCATCATCTCCCTCTCCCCAGGGTGGGCTTGGATGGAGGTAATTCCCTCTCTATACAGGAACAATTAAAGGCTGAGCTCAGGGCTTTATGGTCAGAGGAGCAGATGCTTTTTGCCATTCCTGGGTCCATAACTGCCTCAAATGACTGTGTGCTCATGGAGGGGGTGTCACAGGCTCCTCCTCTTCACTGTATACAACAACTATAACTCTTTTTTTGCTCCTTCAGCATCTATCACACACCTCTGTAATGCTTCTATAAACAGACGACGTCACAGGGTGGTTGACGTGTGTGTGGCAGATGACAATTTCAGGAAGGACATAAAAAGACAGAAAAAAAACCTCACTATTTTTACATTACTCTGTCATAACCGTTCATGCACTAAAGCATCTGAATGCGTTCTCACATTCTCTGTGCACAAATAAAACAGACTTGAACTCTGGTTGGTGGTAATGACTCTTCCTACTTAACAACTCTATTGAATCTAGTTTATTTCCAATCTCGTTACTTCAAATCCTTCTGAAAAAGTCTGTCTCAGTTCTAACCTGCTCATGTAAACGCTGATAAAATGGCAGAGCTCAAAGGTTTTTTTGACTTGTTTTTCTAGATAAAGGGATTAACCAGAGTAACATTCATATTAGTTACATTTTTAGATGATTGAGAGTAAAATGGTAAATGTTCTGCACTTATATAGTTCTTTTCCACCTTCATGGTGCTCAAAGCGCTTTACATTAGCCTCACATTCACCCATTCACACACACTCATACACCAGTAATAATAATAATAATAATAATAATAATAATAATAATAATAATAATAATAATAATAATAATAATAATAATAATAATAATAATAATAATAATAATAATAATAATAATAATAATAATGGATTAGATTTCTATAGCTCTTTTCAAGGCACCCAAAGTGCTTTACATTATTGATCCATTATTCATTCACTCTCACATGTTCCCTCTGGTGGTATATAGTCACAGTTGCCCTGGGGCAGGCTGACGGAAGGGTGGCTGCTATTTCGCGGGCCCCCTGACCATCACCAAACATTGGTGGCTGCTATTTCGCGGGCCCCCTGACCATCACCAAACATTCAGTGAGTGACACTGGAGGCAAGGAGGGTAAAGTGTCGTGCCCAAGGACACAACAGACTGACTACGACAGAGTGGGAATCGAACCGCCAACCCTTTAGTCAATGGACGACCCGCTCTCCCAACTGAGCCACGGCAGTAGGTTCCTAAGGTTCTGTCAATCCTACTGGGAGAATAAGTCAGGGTTCAGTGTCTTGCTCAAGGACACTTCAACATGTAGACAGGCAGAGCCAGGAACCACCATTGTCTGCAGAGTTTTGTTCTGATTGGATGTCCCAGAAGGACACTAACCCCAGTAGAAACACCAAGTAGAACCAGTAGTGGTTCAAGGACATGACCCAGTCCAAGTCCTGAACTAAACCATTAAGAACCTGTAGAGGAGTTCAGATCAGAGTAATGGGAGGAGATCACTCAAACTGATCCAGCTGGAGGCTTTGGTCCAGGAAAAGTGGACCAGAACCCCACAGGAGACAGCAGACAGACTGTGGACATTTAGAGGACCCATTATCCAGAATACTAATAATTGACTATTAAGAAAAGACTGAGTAAACCTAGGGTAGGAATAATTTTGAAGATTTTTTTTTTCGAAATCCACTAATAAAATATTCCTGAAATACATTTTTTTTTCTCCCAATTTCATTTGTAGTTTTTCCTTCACTTGTGTTTCACACACAGGCCAGAAAGAAACTGGATAAAACGAATTGTTTTTATGATACAAACAGAAAATCACAGAAAATGGCAACAGTATGAATAACCTTGAGGACGCCTGTGTGTGTGTGTGCGTATATATATATATATATATATATATATATATATATATATACATATATATACATATATATCATCTTGTCTACCGCATTAGAAATACCTTGGGGAGGTCACTGATGAAACACACACACAAACACACGCACACACACACACACACATTTGACCTAATTTGCCTTATCTCTTATCATCACAAAATTTTGTTAACTGTTGTGACCATGACCTTTGATCTACATTCACCAAAATGTAATTAGATCTATTCTGGACCACCTCATACCTTTCCTGAAAACTTCATGTAAATTAGTCCAATGGTTTTTGCGTAAAGCTACTTAAAAACAAACAAGGAAACAAACAAACAAACTAAACCAAAAACATCATCTTGTCGGCCACATTACAACAACACTGATGAAACAAATCACCTTCTGTCCTGTATCTTAATAATTTGCTGTATTTTTTTTCACCTATTCAAATAACCGTTTAATGAAACAGGAAAAAAATAATCAGTACATTAACTAATTACAAAAATCACTGACAGTTCTACTTTACTTTGGAGTAATAAATTAATAATGTGCTGGTTTACGACATGTCTGTACATGACAAGTGTGAGAATGGTAGTGACAGAAAGAAAGTTAGGAAGAAAAAAAAAAAAACAGAAGAGAATAGAATGATGGAGGAGTGAAAAAAAAATCTGGATCTTGGTCTGTGTTCTTTGAAGTGTTGATAAGCGATACTGAGGGAGGTGTGAATGGTGTTAACAGCGTGCCCCAGAGAGGCTAATTGCTTTAATGGGAAGTCTAGTCATTACACAGACCCTCAGAGTGATTAGAGAAAACAGTGAAATGATAATATACAACAATTCTGCAAACCTTCATATCTACCCAACATCCAAGTTTCCTAAAGTACTTGTGGAATGTAAACAGGTGCATTTATTCATCATTATCACATCATTTTGATTTATCATTTGTTCATCATCATAGTAATTATTAAAAATAAAAAAAAACAACTGCCATTTACTGTATGTACATCCAGAATCCGTTGTGTTACCAAGGGAACGGGCATTTAAAAGAAAATGGCATTGATTTACTTCACATTTCTAAACAATTTTAAAGCATCTTAAGGAATGATAGTGTTATTCATTTAGCCATTAATTCAACTGATAGTACAGAGAGGATGTCACATGCATTTATTTAGTCATCCAAGGTGGTTTTCAGGTTTTTATTCCTTCAGGTTCATTAAACCTTTAACTACTGAGACTTAATCAATTCCACACTAAAAAATAAAATAAGATAAAATAAGCAACACAATGAAAAAAAAACTGCCAAAGTGATCAGTAAAATGAACAAAAACGAATAATAAACTAACAAAATAATATGTAACATGAACAAAGTAATAAGACACTAACAGAACACAATTGAAGAAAAATAGAACAAATAAACGAAATGTGGGGGAAAAAAATAAACAAAAATAAGCAACAATATCAACAGAAACTAATGACTATTCACAAAATAACGTGAAAAAATAAAATTAAAAAACTAAATGAAGTTAAAAAAAGGAATAAATGTCCAGTGTTGTAATTTGGTTTCAGTAGTTTTAGTTTGGGCTTTTTCTTTTTCTAAACACAATTCTCAGTTAAATAACACAAAAAAACCTTGAATTTTTTCTGAATTTTTAAACTAAATCATCCATTCAGAACGCGTCAGCGCTCACACATCAGGGGTTAAAGGGTTAACAAACAGAAAAATAATGACTGAAACAAGAATAAAGAATGTTAATAATTTCTATTGTTACATTATGAGTATTTGACATAAAAATGATAATGATTGCAGATGTATTTTGGCAACTTTTTTGCCTTTATCTGGTGGTAGGAACATGTTAAAAAAGTCCTACATTTCAGTAACAGATTACTTTTGCGATAATACAGTATTACTAATCAATTTTCAGTAATATTTTACACAGGACACATTCAAGAGTACTTGCATTACAACACACCTTTTATCCATAATTTAAGTACCCAAAGGAAAAAAACTAACAACAAAAAAACAACAATCCCATTAGACCTTAAGGAATAATAATAAAAAAATGTGTCAGCAACATTCTATTTCCTGTTGGTGTTCAGCCAGTGGGTGTAGATGACAGATGGAATAACAAGAGCAACCTGAAACTCATGTTGTTTGCTTGCACCATAGTTGCCCTGATAGGTGAGCAAGTAAAATTCTATGACAACTACACATTTCTGGTAATACAAATAAAAATAAATAAATTATAAATTAAAAAATATGGAAATGTGATTGAAAAATGTCTATGATAGATAGATAGATAGATAGATAGATAGATAGATAGATAGATAGATAGATAGATAGATAGATAGATAGATAGATAGATAGATAGATAGATAGATAGATAGATAGATAGATAGATAGATAGATAGATAGATAGATAGATAGATAGATAGATAGATAGATAGATAGATAGATAGATAGATAGATAGATAGGTAGGTAGGTGCATTGTAGTACATTTTTGTATATTTAAGTACATTTTACTCCAACTTTACAGTGCATTTTAACATATTTTAGTGCATTTTAGTGTATTTTTGTAGCTTCGCCGTGCTACAGTAGATGCACCTACAGTAGCAGCAGCAAATCTAATTTACTACCGGGGACGGTGTAGTTTCGCTCAATGTAACTCTTGGCTATATTTCCCTGAAACTGGCCGACGAATCACAGTGAGGTATAGAGTCAGAGGGCAGGCATAAGAAAGTGAGGACTGAGCTGCAACGATTTGGAGAGAAACAACTGGAAACAACCATAGAAGAAGAATAACAATGACGATAGATGGCTGCTGACCGGGTGGCGATTTGTTTTTTATCAAAGATGACTGAAGAATGTGAGAAAACATCAGCAATCTTTAAATTCTTTTTTACAGAAGCGACAACAGTTGTTAAGCTCCATAATCCACCATTTTGTTTAGTCATTCGTAACTTTCTTCAGACTCCTCTGTGAACTTTCCGGTGTCTAACTATATCATCCTAAACATCACGATTTGTTGTAGTACCGTCCTATTGCATACAGACGAATTTGAAAGACAATCTTTAAGCCCACCTCCCCTGACTATGAAGAGTTCCTAGACCTATACATGTAATGAATAGGGATAGCGTGGCTAGGCTTATATTTTTGTGCATTTTAGTATTTTTTTGTGCATTTTAGCACATGTTTTACAATTTAGCACATTGTAATGTTGTCCTACAGGACAACAGTTTATTTGAACATTTCCAGTCTGGCTTTTGAGTTCATCAAAGCACTGAGACTGCATTAGTCAAAGTCACTATTGACTTATTATTAGCTGCTGATGACAGATTAGTATCGATCTTGGTTCTATTAGACCTAGTGCAACTTTTGATACCATCGAAAAGACAGTTTCTTTGTGCAGAAATTACAATGGGATGCTGGTTTAAATCCTATTTATTTCATTAGTACCAATTTGTCAATTTTAACCAACAATTATAACTTTTCTGCAGAGTCAGTTATGGTGTGCCTCAAGGTTCAGTCCTTGGGCCTATTTTGTTTATGCTGTATATGCTCCCTTTAGGTAATATCATTAGAAATCATGGCATTAACTTTCATTGTTACGCAGATCACACACAACAATATTTATTGATTAAACCTGATCAGACCAGGCGATTAGATGAATTAAATCACCTGTGTTTGAGTCATAAAGACTTGGATGAGTGCCAGTTATCTATTTCTGAACCCAGACAAAACTGAGGTCATTATAAAAGACCCTAAAACTGTGAGAAACTCCTTAAATGACCAGATAGTTACAGATAGTGACTCAAACACAATACTCCTTTCCCCTTTAGAGGGTGGGACTGACATAGAATTTTGTTTTTTCTTGTTTTTGCTACTTATGTATGCTAGAAATGTGCAAAATCAAACGCAGCTAAGTTGAAAAGGTCAAAGGTTATTTTCATCTTGGTTCCTCAAGTATCACACTTTTTTTCCCACTTCTCCAGTTAAAAATCTGAATGGGGTTTTCATGTGCAATTGACATAATTCCCATAGCAAGTGAAGGCAGCATTAGATACACAATTAGGTAGGAAATTCAGGGATTTTCTGTTGTGGTGAAAAACTGAACAAACACATGTTAATTTTGTTCTTTTGTTTTATTGTTAGCGTCTTAATATTAACAGTTCATACTATGGGATGGATGTCTGACGACTGAACGTTAGTAACCACAGGTCAACAAGGAAGCACAAACTAACCAAAAGGATATTTGTGGCTGAGTTTTATTGTGTTTGAATCGAGTGCATTTGGAGTTTTGCTGACGCTGGAAGCTTTTCAAAGCACACAGTCTGATTAAACAGAAGCATGTGTGCATACAGACACAATCTACTTAAAAATATCAAAATACCACAACAGGAACAATACAGTCAACATTAATTTTTATCTATAAACCAAAGGCAAATCACTAAACCCTCTCCCAGCACTGACAGACAAGGCTTTAATACAGGTACAGCTTCATTCATATATTTAAACATTTATTGACAGAAATTTTTTGTTTATATATTTTTAAAAATTATTTTTAAAATATTCTTACTAGATGTTCCTTCAGTCTCGTGTAGTATTTTCATAATAATCTGAAAATACTGTTATCATTGAACGTGTTTTCATGCATAACAAGGTGATCATGTAAAGGTGATAATGGGCCTTATTCACCCGGAACGTTCAAAAGACATTGAGGGGTACACTTGTACTTTCCCAACGGCAATTTATCCACAAAAATAAAGTAATGAAGTCATCTCCCAAATTTATTGTTTTCATGCATGAATTGAAATTGTACATGAAATCTATAAAATTTGAAATAAAAACACAAAAATTACACGATAATAAAGTTATAAATATAAATTAACTGTTAAACTTGATTTGACCCCTCACATACACACACACACACACACACACACACACACACACACTTTTTGTGAAATCCATATTATTCTGTTTTATATATACTGTATTTCATTTTAACTATTTATTGTTATTTTAATGTTACTTAAATTGTTCTGGATTTATTATATTGACGTACTAATGTACATGTTCTGTTATGAGTTGACTTTCACCAATTTTATTTGACTTCATCTTATATTTGTGAAGTGTATGTACTATGAAAAAAAGGGCCAAAATTTATATATATATTTTTTTTCAATAAAGATTTTTTTAAAAAAAGAACACAATGGGGAGCTCAAGTCTCCGCCCCTTCCGGGAGGTTCATGGGGCCTAATTAATTAATGAATGGTATTCAATGGAAAATAAAATGCTAAAATGGTATCTGGTTTGTCATGAATCACACACATGTTGTACGTCATAATAAATGATAATTATTCATGTATGTTTCAACTGCTTCTGTTAACCAACGGCTGATTCATTTGCGACTAAAACCCGTTAATAATTTGGACTACATGCCTGGCGCACATGTGACGTCACATACGCAACGCATTGTAGTCTCTTACTAAACCCACATAAAACCTAACGTCACATTTGCTTCCCATCAAAAACAGGTGGTCTGTCTATGTCACATCAAATATTTTTTTTAGCTCCTATCCTGTGTGAATTTCAGAGAACTTGTCAAATGGAATCAGAATTTAGCTTGACTCGCTCCATTCACTCCCATTCAATTTTTTTTTTTTTTGCGAGATAAGCACCCATGGACCGGAAGTAGAAGGGCGTGACTTGACCTCCCCATGGTGCCTCACTGCTGCATCCTGAGATGTACGCCCTCAAAGAGCAAAAAAATTGTATCGTGGACAGACCTTCCATTACAAAACATAAAGAGGGATCCTGGTCCATATTTCACAGTAAGATAAGGATAATTATGTCCACTGAAATGCATCAGCTAACACATTAACGTTAGCTTACAAGACTTGCATCAATGATCAATAGCGCTAACAACCATCTAATAAACCTAATGTCACGATGACATAAGAAAATATGAATGTGTAATTACATAACACTACATTCTATGTTATTTCAATATTATTCTTTCCATTCTGTGGTTAGCATGCCGATAGCTGTCAGTACTGATGATATGATACCGGTTCCATTATCCTACTTAAACTTTATATAGCCTTCAACCCAGTTACTGTCGCCTTTCAGCAAGACAGCGAGACAGCCCAGGGAATACTGCAGTCCTTACATGCCCATTTTTCAACAATATCAATAATTTTTGTGAAAAAAGATGAATATATATATATATATATATATATGCAATTAACATGTTAATTCAATATATTTGACAGTTTCAACAAAACAACTTGAAACTAAATTTAATTGCGCTAAAATTTCTTAATCAGATTAATCCTGATGATAGATTAATCTGTGTTTATATGTTAATCAATGTCAATCAATCTGACTATTATATCCACCAGAGTCTGACTTACTGTCCCTGTGACGATCTCTATTCTTCATCTCTTCTGTCTTTAATTACTTTCCACGTATAGGTCACATGACTCCAGGAAAGATGTCTGCAGTAGTACTTGACTTGAAAATTTGGACCCCCCCCACCCACCCTCCTGTCTGTTTTGGTAGAGCTAGCCCCAGGGCTCCACTAATGCTATAGCTATCCAATTGATCAATTCAATGTCACATCGAAAGTTGAGTTTTGTGAACGCCTTAGCTATCACCAAGGCGTTCAGACTGCTACTGGGGAAACAGAGGAGATATATGGGTTCTAAAGCAGAATGGATTACTGAGCAGTAAATCACAACCTGTAACAGGATATAAAAAGGACTGAGGAACACACACTGGGCTGCCAATGTCTGAGGACGGCCATGACAAAAACACATGACAGACAGACAGATAGATAGACAGATAGATAGATAGACAGATAGATAGATAGATAGATAGATAGATAGATAGATAGATAGATAGATAGATAGATAGATAGATAGATAGATAGATAGATAGATAGATAGATAGATAGATAGATAGATAGATAGATAGATAGATAGATAGATAGATAGATAGATAGATAGATAGATAGATAGATAGATAGATAGATAGATAGATAGATAGATAGATAGATAGATAGATAGATAGATAGATGCTGCTATTTGGAGGGTATCCATGTTTGCCAGATGTACAGACTTTTCAAAAATCTTCACTTTTGCCAGAGTCACACTGTGAACCCAAATGTTCAGAATAATTAAATATATTCAGTTGTGAATACTCAAAGTTTCCTAAATAGTACTACTAACTCAAATGTATTCAGTTACTGTAACATGTTCTTCTTTTTAAATACTTCCAACTATTTTTTTTTTTTATTCAGGGGAACTATTGTGGATATAAATGAACATAACTTAAAAACATAGATGAGGTAAAATTGAGTGGAATTAAGTCATTAAATGCTGAGAATGATATTGTTATGATACTGTTATTTCTATTGTTTCAAATAAGGATGATTGAAAAAAAATAAACTTAACTGATGTAGTAAATGATGAAATATAATTTCAGAACACTGCAAATAACCACCAATATCTATCACACAAAAAAATTGTGTAATCACAAAACACAGTAATTTTATTCAGGGGCGGCTGTGGTTCAGTTGGTAGAGTGGGTCGTCCAATGACTGAAGGGTCAGAGGTTCATGTCCCACCTCTGTCTGGCCACATGTCCAAGTGTCCTTGGACAAAGACACTGAACCCTAACTTGGTCTCCCAGTAGGACTGACAGAACCTTAGAATACTAAGTTAATAAGTAATGTTTTCATTTAAGGCATTTAAAATGTGGGGGTGTTCTAGGTTGTAGCAAATAACCAAAATTTTCTGAATCTATCATCGAGTAAATTTCCCAACAATTATGCATTAATGTTTACATTTTATATTAAAAAAGTAATATATGGCCAGAAATAACAACAGTGTTTTTCCTCAAACACTTATTCCAAGAAGAAGAAAAGTTTTGACAGAAATACAATCACAATGAAAACCTGCCCCTCCCTACCCCAACTCAAAACATCCAAAAGTGCTCCTCCTACTGTCAACAAAGTAGCTTAAAGTATATGTCACAAAGCAAGACATAGTTTAGTTAACTTAGTTTATCAACAGCAACATTTCTCATTACTTACTGGTTGCTAACACCGCAAAGAAGAGCTGTTTACATTTGGCCCTGGAACTGAGGTGCGCTTCATTTCCTTATGCTGGTGTACCGCCAGGGCAGGTAAAGAGTTTAAACCATATATATTGTAATGACCCTACAATGTTTTTCCTATTTGTTTGGCTTGATTGTGACTGACAGTAACTGTTTAGCCTGCAATAAAAATTAGGTGAGACCAACTCTCCGTCCGTTTCCTGGATCCAGTGGAACGATACTATATATATATATTTATATATATATATATATATATATATATATATATATATATATATATAACCTCAGGACAAAGTGGGAGGTATGAAATCATCTGGATGTAAAAGTGGGGGTGTCGCAACACCCCCATCACCCACAGGTGCGATGCTCGTGAAAAGGGTTTTTTCATTTCTTTTGAAATTTTTTCATCACTTTTTTGTGGTAGTTTTCTGTGAATTTTAGCATGTTTTCTATATTTTTTCCTCTGCATTTTTTGTTTATCAGTGTATTTTCATGCATTTTGTGGAAACCTGAGACTGACATAAAGTGTTCAATAGAAATTAATCCAAAGTAACTCTGTGTTGCTTTGGATTTAAATGTTTAAGCATTTGACAGCCCTAGAAAAAAATACATTATGATGTTTTTCCTGTATCAGTCATACATGACTTTGTTATTTTTTGTTATTTCTTACACATTATTAGGCTTTTTACCCAAAGCAAAACTCACACATTACACATAGCTGACTTCCCTTTTCCCTTTTTGAGAAAAAATCAACACGTCTACTTCTATGTTTAACAACGCAACCATCTGGCTTAAAACTAACAAAAAATAAAGAAAGAAAAACTGCTGAGGAAGCAATGGCCTGGTCCTTAAAGGGTTAACCCCAAACATTCATTGTTCAGACTCAGTGGGGCATGTGGCCTCATTCAGCTACCTGAAATGCCCCCACCACACCCCAAAACTACCCACAGCCCCATGACAGGCAAGTCACTGTATTCATTAATTATCAACTCCATTTTTCACCGCAAAACTGTAAACAAGATGGGGAAATGAGGAGCTGGAGAGCGATTAGCAACATAAAGGAGGCTGAGGGAATGAGATAGGATGGAAAGGGATGAAAAGGGAGCACGAGTCAAAAGACGATGAAATAAGGTGAATAAAAACACAGAGGGGCTGAGGGGACGACCGAAGCCAGGGGAAAGTGAAGGCAAAGTGACACGGTTTTGTGCGAGGTTTGTGTTTTTTTGTCGTGCGAGGGATGTTGCGGAGGCATCCCAGCGCCTGTTCCCCTCCTAATTATTCCAATTATCATGGCACACTATGAAAACGTGATTAATAACACAGAGGATATTGTTGTGGCAATTAGCCATATGGTGGTGGGACTCTGCTCTGTCACGATTTTGCCATTAGCATCTACTTATGTTTGTCAGAGGCGTGCAGCCATGACAAGCTCAAGTTGTGCTCACCTTGCACTTCCCACAGAGAGGCTCATGCTGGGGGGAGTGGGGGTGGGGTGTGGGGGGGTTGGATGAGAGAGAGTGAGGGGGGGGGGGGTGTTCCTCCTGGCTTCTCGCCTGACAGAATTTTTTATGTGGCATCCGGTCGGACTGGGGACAAAATGTCACCCGGCGTCTGGGACAGCCCATCAAACTCTGGAGCTCCTGGGAAATGGGAGGAGAGGGAGAGAGGAGGAGGGAGGGAGGAGGAGGGAGGGAGGAGGGGGAGGGAGGAGGCACAAGACAAGAAGAATTATTTATGCTTGTGTTGTTCAAACACAAACTGAACGTATTGATGCATGCTACGGATGCTCACAATATTGTTTCAACATGGCCACTGCGTTGTGCACATGTGCAGTCGTCATGGTGCAGAATCGTAAACGGGAAATAAACCCTGACAGGTCTGACGGAAATAAATACAACACAATATAATGTAAGGGTTCTCAGATCATTAGTATTAATGAGTCGGTCTGGAATCCAGTTCACAGTTATGTGTTACAAAAGTAATGCATTCAAATAACAGGTAATTTTTGCTGTGATGCAGTAGCGTAAAGATTTACTGATCATTTTTTTGTTTTCAGAATCACTTTGTCCTGAGGAGGGTCATGGGGGGGTGGGGTGTTTGGAGCCTTTCTAAGCTACAACTGGGCAAAGGTAAGTGTCGCCAGTTCCACTCTCACAGTTAAGGCTACATTTATACCGAGATGATGAAACAGAAGACGCAAAAGTGGGGTCTCGTCTTCAGTTTTTCACCAGTCCTGGTCCTCGAGGGACACTGTCCTACATGTTTTACATCTGTCCCTCTTCTAACACACCTGCTTCCAATAATCAGCCTGTCATTAGGCTGATAACAACTGATCACGACAATCAGGTGGGCTGAAAGAGGGAAACATCTACAACATGTAGGATAGCGGCTCATGAGGTCCAGGTTTGCTGACCTCGGCTCCACTTGATGTCAAATGTTCTCAAGTACATTTTGTTAAGTTGTACTTTTGTCATAACTTTGGTAAAAATAACTCCAAAGTAATAAAAGGAGTAATTTAACACATTGCCATTCTGAGACAGTAATATTGTAAAGTAAGGAATGACTTTTAAATAATAGTAGCAAGCAGGCCTGGGCAATATATTGATTTTATCAATTAATTTCAGTTTTTCTTGCGTCCGATTTAAAAAAATCACAATAATTTTTTTTTTCTCATTTTCCTATGTTGCTCAGGAACTTAATCCTCCTCCTCCTTCCTTATGCTATGGTCACACCAAACATGAATCTACATGTGCACGCCTGTGACACGCTGCGTAAACCCCCGAGTTTTATGCTGGACAATTCGCGGCCACGCCGAACGCACAATGCCCGAGTCTGGACGCTGGATAAACACAGATATATAAAACCTGTCCCTCCATTTCAGTCTGTCCTCAACTATGGCTTAGATCACTTGGATTACTGCTCTGTTCCTGCTCTGGGGGTCCCATACATCCGAGGGCCGGACGGTCTCACGGTGAACGAGGAATTCCACCACTTCCCACAGGAACTCCGTCTGGATGAAGTCCGCTTTCAGCAGCTTTTCAGGCTCAGTTTTTCTTTCTGCTTCCTTTCCGGTCTGAGTGTCATACATCATTCCATCATGACGTTGGCAGCATCTCAGCACTGATTGGCTTTCGTGGCCCGGCGTCATGTGAATTTGCCTGATTTCAATATTTTCACCTACAGCATTTACGCATATTTGTAGAAAGATGTGTTGCAACAATCTCTTGAACGCGCTGCCTGGGGTGAACCTGCGTCCAAATGCGTCTCTCCATTGACTTTGTATATAATCTCAACGCGCGAATGTGAAAATTCGTGTTTGGTATGGCCGTATCTTTACGACACGTGCTTGTTCCTGAGGATTCACGTGCGCTGTACAGCAACAGGTCAACCGTTGCCTTTTCCAGCTGGTCCAGGTCGGCCACGGGATCCAATATCAACTCGAGCTTGTACCCCAGCTCCACTAGCACCAAGAGAAAAGGTTTTAGTCCAAAGGAATATTGTTCTCAGATCTACAAGATCTACTTAAAACACTGTCTGTACATTATGATCCATTCACTTTACAGGTTCTTTCTAGTGGAATATTTACTAATCCATTGTATACATGTACATAAACCACCATATATGTGGAATTATATATTATATATATTAAAAACATGAACTAAGCAGCAGTAAGATTTAGCACATTTAATGTCTGAAGCAGATACTTCCTTAAAGAAAAAAACTAGAGCAGTGTTGTGTGTTTGTAATGATTTTAGCAAATGACAAAAAATTCATCATGAAATAATTTCTGTTTATTTGCTGAAAAACAATTTTTCAGTGTTTAGTCATTTAATTTAGTTTTACTGAAGCATGCTGATGTTGAAAAAGATTGGTTTGAAGATATGTCAACTGACAGGTAACAGTGGTATGCAAATGTTTGGAAATTGTCTACTTCTGAGGTAAAATTGTCTAAATTTTACATACTTTGATAAGACGAACTGGAATACAAATGATAAGACTGATGATTGTGTGAGGTTTCCAAGATATTTAACAACAAAGGTTTAGTATATACTGCATATACTTGTACATAAATCTTGTTTTTGAAAGAATATATATATATATATTACAAATTATTGCAGACGGAAGAATTTACAATTCATTTGCAAGACACGTTTGTAATAGGACGCAGCCCTCAGCTTATAAACGAGGGCCCTTTAACATGTGATAAAAACACAATTTACATTATGATCATGAATAAATGAAGATGTTCTGAATAACTACAAACACAGAAGAGGAAAAAAAGAGCAGAGCTGAGATTTCAAATAATATATATTAAGAAAGTATTTAATAAAACAATGCAAAAGTTAAAAACACATCAGCCTTCATCAGGGCACACACAGAAACAAACCATAGGTCAAAGGTTAAATAGGCACCTAAGGGTGTCAATTACAAAATTACTAATTACAAAAAAGAAACAGCATATTTAAATAAACATACACACTAAAAATACATATAAATATGTATAAAATATTATTAAAACATTTACTGTTAAAAAATATAAAATAACATGTAAAATATATTAAAAACATTTTAAAATATTGCCTATCTATCTAATGATGATCATTTAATTTCCTTTTTCTGACTCTTACTGTCATCAACATATTCTAATATTCCATTCAATCATCACACATGGAGCTTTCTACAAAAATAAAGTGTTTACATGATAAATAGATCAGCTGTTGGGGTTTAAAGTGTCCAAGTGTTTCCCTGCTAAAAATTAAACACACACATTATAACCAAATGCACAATAATTAAGTAGAAGTACGTTGTTACTGTACTTAAGTTGATTTTTTAGATATCTGTACTTTATTTGAGAATTAATTTTTACTTTTCCTCCCTACATTTGTTCATAAATATTTGTACTTTATACTTTTTACATTCTCAGAATAGTGATGACAGTACAAAAAACAAGTCACTTCAGAGGGAAAATCAGTGGAGGAGAGAAACTGTGACTTTATATATAATAATTATAACTTTTATCTAATCATTTTGACTTTTTATCTTGTACTTTTGACTCTTTTTGTCATACTTATGCATTTTTTTAATCTCATA
This sequence comes from Siphamia tubifer, assembly GCA_020466265.1. NCBI lineage: Eukaryota > Metazoa > Chordata > Actinopteri > Kurtiformes > Apogonidae > Siphamia > Siphamia tubifer. The sequence goes on along the minus strand of CM035798.1, from coordinate 15,396,413 downwards.
TTTATGACTTTATCTCACAATTTTGACTTTTCATCTCAAAATGATGCTTTTTTTAATCTCATGTTAATTCCTTTTTTTTAAAATCACAGCGCATAAATAATCACAACTCCATTTTTATTTGTAAATGTAAATATTTTCACATATTTACACTAAAACAAAGTAGAATTTCACAAAATATTTGAAAAATCTTTTTTTGTTTTTTTTGTTTGTTTTATGTTTTTTTCAAGAGAAGTCAGTGCAATTTTAAGAATAATCTGCCTGATTAAAAAATAATTAGTTTTGTGTTATTCACATTGTTTGAAAGGATAATTTGTCAGTGTAAACATTTTCATTATTTAATTTGACTAGATATAGATAAATATTTGGAGTTGACATTATTTATAATTGTCTTTCACTTCAGATCAAATTTAGGTAAAATGAACTAAAATGAGTTTGACACCCCTGTTATAATAAAACCCTTCTAATAATCTTCTCAAAATGTAATAACTTCCGTAGCACGAGTCTACGACCGACCTTTGACCTTTGTTATAACTCGGTAAATATTCATCAGATTTTGAAACGGATTACACCATAAGAATCCTTGAAGTGTTGGCTTTCTTTATAGTACATGGTATTGCATGTATTATGAAATAATACAATAATATAATGTGATACTAAATTACTTTGTAGAGAATACACCGTCGTACATATTTTGTTACATTCCTTTTTACGTACTCAGCATTATAACTGTGTTTGACTGAGAAAAAAATGGTTGATATGTCATTGTAGCATAAAGTCTGACCTTTCCAATGATATATAACATATGAATATTAAACAAGGTTTCACACTGGGGTTAGGGTTAGAAGGAGCCAGAAGTGAGATGAGTCCCCGTGATTGGGGACCCTGGGGGGTTTGGAGGAGTCGACAAGTCGCATGTTATTCTCTCTCTCCCTCTCTCTCTCTCTCTCTCTCTCTCTCTCTCTCTCTCTCTCTCTATCAGCACGTAAACAAGACTCCTGCAGGTAAGACAGTCGTGATGGGCTAACAAAACAACAGTGACAGACACACATGCATGTGTGGAAATACTTCACTTTAGATGAAAAATAAAAGTCACATCCATCTGAAGAAGTATCGGCTAATGTGAGTGATACGAGCAGCATTAGCTAGCTAACCTGTGTGATAAACAGCACAGACATTATGACAACATTTTCTTTTTATCCCCAAACATGACGTGGACAATGTGACTTAAACTGCCTTAAACTTTTTATACGTAATATAAAAACTGAGGACATGAGACAGACATGTGGACAGTCCAGTTTTAGATCCGTGGGTTCAGACCAAATGCAGACATTTTGTTCAGTTAAAATTAACAGAAAACTCTTTGCTAACATTAGCCTTTGTTTGGTTGGGGTTAAAATGCTGACTCTTGTGTCTTGTCAGTGGACATTGTTACGTTGCAGTGAACTTTAATACACGTTGCTCATTGTGGGACAGACGTGTGTCCTTGTTTTTTTTTGTTTTGTTTTGTTTTTAGCCGTGTGACTGTGTTGTTTCTCCATTGACAATGTTATGACGTCATCACGACAAGTCGACTCGACTCAGAATTTATTGACGGGTAAGTCAGGACAGTTTATTACAAAATGAAATGAAAAAGTTGTTACATTTTGGACGTTTATTACAAAATGCGGCTCAACAGGGTCACATTTTATAGGGGTTTGAATCCACCCACATTCCTATAGAAAGACTTAACTCCCACAAAGACAAGACTGGCCCTGACTGGTTTTTCTGTCTAAGACAAAACATCCCACTGTTTAACTAACCTGTCCTTGACACTTGCTACTCTCTGTTCCTTAACGGCAATAATATTTCATTTAGTGCAAAAGCCATAATGAGCAAATATGTCAAAGGCAACAGACGGTGAAAAGTTCAAGGATGTCATAGAGTAAAGTAGAAGTTCAAAGACACACAGTGGTATGGGAGGAATCATGACGTTTACCTTGGTGGGGACAACATTTGACGACTTCCTCGTGAGAGACAGCAACAATAAATAAATAAATAAATAAATAAGAAGCTAAAAGAATTAAAATAACGTCTCATTTTGTTTTTGTCAACAAAAACTAAGAGACATTTTAGGAATGTTTTTTTTTTTATTCCTTGAGCCACATTTTGTCTATTTTTTATTGGTCATCTATAACTGCATTATATATACATATTTAATTATAGTTATCATCACATTTACGTCTAGTTTCGTCTCATTTTTGTCACGTGATAAAGGTTTGTTGATGATAATATTTAGTCACTATAAGACGCACTGTTAATGAATGGTTTATTTATATATAAACTGCACTGGATTATAAAGTGCATTAAGTGAAGTCAAAATCATTAGATAAAAAGTCTAAATTATTAGATAAAAAGTGAAAATTGAGAGATTTTTAACTTGCCTTTTACTTGCCTTCTTATTTTTTATTTAGCCTATATTGTCTTTGTCTTGTTATTTTATAATTATTTATTATTGGCTAGTGAAAGATCAAATGTTTTTGTGTTTGACATATTCCAAATAAAATGACTCAATAAACAAAAATTATGAGAAAAAAAGTGAAAATTCCCAGTCACTAAGCACAAACAGAATTAATCCATATACAAGGTGCACTATGGTTTTTGGAGGAAATTTAAATCGTTTAAGTGTCACCTTATAGTCTGGAGTAACCTTTTTATTTCCCAAATGTCCATTTCAAAAATTGGTATGTATATTATAATAAATATATAAATAAGTAATATAAATAAGTAAATTAATAATAATAATAATAATAATAATAATAATAATAATAATAATAATAATAATAATAATAATAATAATAATAATAATAATAATAATAATAATAATAATAATAATAATAATAATACACTGCCCACAGAAAAGCTGAGCTGAAAAAAACAGTGGAAAAATATTTTTAAAAAATCCATAGAAAGTTCAAAAAGTAAAAAAAAAAAACCTATTTTACTATTTGGGACCTTTATTTATATGTAACTCCATTAAATAAAGGAATACAAAATTAAATTAAATTAAAAAAGTAAAAATTAATGAATAAATAATAATAATAATAATAATAATAATAATAATAATAATAATAATAATAATAATAATAATAATAATAATAATAATAATAATAATAATAATAATAATAATAATAATAATAAACTTATAATTAAATAATAATACAAATGAAAAAAAATACATGAATAAATAATTATATTTTTTAGAAATACATGAAAATGTTCTTAAATGTATTCTTCACACAGATTTATATTTTACTACTGGGGACCTACATTTCTATTTCTATTTTACATTTAATTTTGGTGCCCATGGTGTGACTGTGTAAACATATCAATGTCCCCAGAAGGATATGAACACACACACACACACACACACACACACACACACACACACACACTAGGTCATGACCAGTCAAACGAGTCGACTTTAAGTCAGACTCCACGCTAAGCAATTTTTCCAGCGACAGCCCCTTGTTAGGACCTGTTGGTATTCTCCAGATGGCAATAAAAATGCATGAGGTCTGCTGGAAGCGTGGAGAAGAGCTGAGCCACTTAAGCAGCAAAAACAAAACCTCAGAGAGAAAAAAAAGCAGGTAGTGTGTCGCCAAACTGATCCTCCAAGGACTGAGGAGGGAGCTTCAGATGAGTGCAGGCTGGTGTGCACTTCCACAACTGAAGATGTGCATCTTGTTATCCGTCTTATCAAGTGAAGATGCATCATCTTATTATGCCGCACAAGCTGCCATTCTACTGTCAAGAGTAATGCTCCATGCTGGATGTTTGAATATCATTTCAAAGTCATGGTGATGAACAGAGCGCAGTGTCGCTAACTTTGCACAGTAATGAATCAGATTTGGTTTGGAAGGAAGTTAGCGTCCGTCTGAAACAAGTGACACCTTTAATTTCAACTCATTAAGTGACGAGAAAAACAAACTTTCAAACTTTATTAAACACAGTACTTTAATGACTCCAGGACAAACACATGCATATTTATTCAAAATGTTCCAAAAAAAAATAAATAAAAATCACACATCTGAATATTTACTTTAGTTTGACAAAATATGTCCAAAACTCATTAGGTTAAAAAAAATTATTCAAAAATAAAAATGGTATTCATACAATTAATAGATAAAAGTTTTGGAATACTCAGTTGTTCTGACATAATCACTTCTGACTCAGATCAAAATGGATTAAGTTTAGAACTGAAACTGATGATTATGTTTTAATCAATGAATCTATTGATTATTATAATAACATAAAATATTCCTTTATTAGTCCCACTGAAGGTTTACAGCAGAACAGAAGAGCAGCACAGCAACAGAAATAATAAAAAAAAATAAATAAATAAATAATATATATATATATATATATATATATATATATATATATATATATATATATATATATATATATATATATATATATATATATATATATATATATTTCTATTTACACTATTTCACATGGAATAAACACACTGTTTATTTCATATATTGCAGGTTATTTGTTGCAGTTTGTGTTTGTGTTTCTTTTGTGGACATTTAATGGTTTCCTAAAGTGTCATTTATTTCTTCTTCTGTATATTTATGCAGAAGGAAACTTTTATGAAGCTTTTTGAATTGAACCAGATTTTTAGCAGCTTTTATTTCATCATTGATGCGGTTCCACAAGTTTACACTTTTACTCCTGGGGACACACATACTGTTTAAAGTTGTGCAGAAGATTTATAGCAGTGTGACAGACACAGAAACACTCAGTTACATTATTGTAATGGTGTCTTCACTAGTCAAAACAAAAAAAAAATCAATGATCCAAAACGCTGCTGCCAGTGTCCTGACCAGTACCAGGAAACTGGACCACATCACACCGGTCCTCAAATCCTTACATCCTGTGGGTCAAAGGTTATAATTCTAAAACTTCCTCCTGGTCTATAGAGAGCCTAAGTCTCCGCCCCTTCCGGTCGGTCCACTGGGCCTAAGTTCGTAAAAATGTAACATGAGTGGATGAGGAGAAAATAATTATTTTCTGCTCCACTTTACTTTATGTCCTGAATCACACATTTGCTGTACTTCTATTAAAATCATAACCAATGATGTGCGTTTGGAGTTTCTTTGATACGTGTTTTGTGATTTATTAGCGTGTAAAAATATGTCATTATTTGGACTCTGTTTGGACTACATATCAGACGTCACAGTAGAATCTTTCCCTGCAAACTTTTCTAAACCGTATACCGTCTTTTCTATTTTTTATTTGAAAATGCCTGTGTGCTTTGTGCCCAGGTGTAATCACAACACCATTTCCACATGTTCCCTCTACCGCTTCCCTGCTGACGAGAGCTTGTCCCGCATGCTGGCTCTCAATCGACCGACTATCTCTCCCCCGGAGTAGCTGCCACTTTCCACATGCCCCGATTTAAAGTGGTTTTCTTCACATTTGATGCTCTTGCCTTCGTCCTGAAAGAAGGAGGTGAAGCTCGCCAAAGTCACAGCCATTTTCAAAGAGTTTGATGGTGAAGCTTGGTGGTGACGTCATATTTGTGAGACGAACGTTGTAGTCCATTACTTACTCTCACATAAAACCTAACGTAACTTTGGATGCCTGTCCAAAGTGAGTGCTTTCTCAATGTGAAAATGTATCTTTAAAATTCACAGACATCATATGTGAAAACCGTAGCACATTTCAAACGGGACCAGAAAATTACTTTTATCCCTCCATTGACTCGCGTTCATTTTTTTATGGCACTTAGGTCCCATTGCCCGGAAATTGACCGGAAATAGAATCGCGTCACTTAGGCTCCCTATAAAGAACTAAACGACCTCATCATTCAGTTGTTCTGCTCCTCACCTGTGGAACAAACACCTGAGGTCTGAGAAAAACTGTCAGTTTATTTAAATCAGACTGAAAACATTACTGTTCACTGGAGCTTTGACTGAAATTATCAATTGTTTTTAAAGGTGTCATTCCATGGTTATCTGTGTTCTCTATTGTTATTGATAACACTGTGTGTTGGTTCCATTTAAAATAAAAATGTCTGGATTTGTTTGTTTCCAGCTGTTTTTTCATGGTAGAAAAATGACTTGAGTTTACCGGTACTTCCTCATACATGTCCATGACGCAGTGACGAGGCGTCTCTGATTGGTTCAGAATGCGTGAATCCCCAGAATCCCCTCTCTGTATGTGTTTACCTTTACCAGAGGAGCACCCAGCTAGGTTTTGTGCCGTTGCTTGTTTTGAAAATGTGCAGGGAAAAAACACAGGCTTTATTTCCACAGAGAGCACATGAACCAGTTTGATCCGCCATTTTTTTCCAGTTTGTGCAGCAGCTTCTGTGGCGCCGTCTTCTCTTGTAGATGCTAATGCTAATGCTACTTCACATTCGCTGCAATGGGGGATGGGTTTAATCCCACATTTGTGATGCTAAAGTCCATCTGTTGTCAGATGGACCGGCTTTTTCTGGGTCCCTGGTTCCTGTGAATGCAGTATGCAGCCAGTGGAGGCGATGAACCACTGTTAAAGGAACATGTGTTGGTAACTAGGGGTGACCCATCAGCGGAATGACACCTTTAAATGTTTTTATGTCTCTTATTTTAATTGTCTTTTAATGCATCATAGCTTTATTGTCTGTTCCACATAAAAAAAACTGAAATTCTTCTTTGTCACAGCTTCTTACCTCCCCACTAAAAACACATTGCCACAATTAATAGACTTTAATTTAAAAAATGAAATAAAATTACATAAAATAATTTAAAACACACTCATAATCATATTTATTTTCTCATATCTTACATGTAAAGCACCTTGAATTGACCTGTATATGAAATGTGTTCTACAAATAAATGTGCCTTTGCCGCACTGTCAATGTGAACTGTTACTGGACATAACATGCAAGCGTACAAAACATATATCATCATAAAAAAAAAGTGCCTCTGACTGCATTAAGTAACTTTTTCCATACTTTAAAAAAAATCACTGTGTGTAATCTGTAGTGACAGATGCCTTGGACCTAAAACATATATTAAACTTTTCTTCTGCTATACTTTCATAATACATCACTGTATCACATGTGACTCTTGGTATGTCTAATTTTCATTTATATATGGGCAGAGGAGTGCAGCTGAAGAGCAGGAATATGGGACTTTTCATAGCTATAATTAAAACAGCTAGATAGATTCAGTAATTGAATGAAAAATCAAGATCTGAGCAACATCTGTGCCAACCACATAAATCATTTCAACGAGAGGCTTGAAATGCCATAAAACCCCTGTGACTAGGAGTCAGAGAGTCTGTCAAATGCATCTCAGGGCAACACATGAATGACAAGATAACAAACATTAGATATGCCACTTTAATTCACTATTTTAAATAAACGAG
>CM035798.1:15331509-15384009 GCA_020466265.1 Siphamia tubifer | reverse complement strand
GACAGACAGAAAGACAGACAGCGATAGAGACAGACAGACAGAAAGACATAGACAGACAGACAGAGATAGAGACAGACAGAAAGACAGACAGAAAGACAGACAGAGATAGAGACAGACAGACAGAAAGACATAGACAGACAGACAGACAGAGATAGAGACAGACAGACAGAGATAGACAGACAGACAGAGATAGAGACAGACAGACAGAGGTAGAGACAGACAGACAGAAACAGACAGAGATGGAGACCGACCAATCGATAGATAGGGTTGTCAAATGATTCCTTTTTTTAATCAGGCTAATCACAGTGTTGCTTTGGATTAATTTTGATTAATCATGATCAAAATCCTTTATATTGATTGATTATACTGTCTTGTTTTTTTTTTTACTTAAATGTCCCACAAAAAACACAGGCTGATTTAATGAGCCATTCGCAGTTTCACTGTACCGGCCATGTGTACTTAGACTTGCATGGCTTAATCTTTGAGACAAGCATATGCTACTGGCAGGATCAACCAGGTAGCCCCTCGGGCAGAGGGCACGTGGAGCCCGCCCCGCAAGCGGCGACTCCTAGGGGGGAGGGAGGCGAGAGCGGAAGGAGGCCATCCAAGGCCCCCCGAGACCTGCCAGCCGGGACCCGGTGAGGGCGAGACCCGCTGATACCGTTCAGCAGCGTCCGGGGATTCATCGGGGCAGCGACACACCCGGGACCGCGCGGTACGCGGGTTCGACCGGGGGCCTCCGACACCGACAAAAACCCCTCGCGCTCCTGGCAGGAACGGGCCGGGCACAGGGAGACTTGTTTTAGTTTATTTTTTTTTCCTTAAATGTCCCAAAAAATACCCTGAGAAACCAAAAAATCTGGAAAAAAACATGCGAGGATCTACTCAAATTCACAAAAAAACAATATAAAACAGCTATGAAAAATTAAAAACCTATTCTACAGAAAAACACATGACGACACACCATAAAATACCCAAAACACACACAAAATTATGAATATATATTCATTTAACCTGTTCAACACCTTCGACAATTTCTACAAAACAACTGTTCTATTTATGATTGTGTTACATGTTTTAATCAGATTAATCATGATGATGGATTAATCTGTGTTAAATATAACAGAATATAACAGGAAAACAAAATACCAGTCTATCAAACAAACATATATTATGTTAACTCTTCTCTAACTGCATTATTCCTCATATAATACAGAAATATATTTTATAATTTATACAATATATCATATAAATTATCCAGTTGGGGTTCATACAAATCAAACTTTATGAGAATCTATTGTGTAGATTTGTGTTGATAATGCACCTTATCTTTGTGCCAACATCTGTAGGAGGACTGAAAACACCAGTTTATTCAAATGGTTGAAGTTCCATTTGAGATGATTTAGATTTATTGTAAATTTAAGAAGGTCCTTCCCACACTATAATTTCATTTCTTTCCATAAGAGTCTGAGCTTTCATACATATTTTTTTACTTTCATTGTGCCGTCCCACCTGGCTGGCGAAAAAAAAAAAAAAAGTTCCTAAACTGAAGTTTCTCAGAGTTTAAACAGTAAATGTATGATCAGTAGTGGGAGAAAATCCACTTAGTTTCATGTAGTAGCAGTGGGTGGCGTCAGCGACAGTCCCTCGACGCTTTAGAGATGATTTCACCTGAGACAAAGTGCAACCTTCATTAATAAAAGATTTGTCACTGCCCAGAGCAATGCAAGGCTCATTTAAAGTCCTCCTTCAACTCAACAGGGACGCTCCACTCAAAGGGAGACACACTGGGATTTAGGTTCTCATAAGAAGAGTTTTTACCAGGAAATTAAATATTGTAAAGATAGATTAACAAACATATTGTTGTCATTTGGAGCGACTGTTTAAGAAAATGGAAACAGCAAGAAACTCTGCTTGTTTGTTATAAATCTGCAAATACCATGTTAGTTAGTTTAGTTTATTTCCAATGTGTCCCAGAGACCAAAGAAAACAAACAAGGAAGAAAAACAAACTGAGAAATAAATAATAAATAAATGACACAGTAGTCAGATTTGTTATACCATAGGCTAACAAGGAATGTTGGTCCAGGTCAGGACTACCCAGCACATAAATAAAACTATCAATATGGCCCAAACTGATATTGATATTGAACAGCATTGGAAAGTAGATGGTTTTTTTTGTAAGATTTATGTTAAAAAAAAAAAAAAAAAAAAAAAAAGAAAAAAACGGGGGTACAGTGTTACCGGAAAGCAAAAGAAAGGACATGTGGCTCTTGCTTGGGTGTTGTCATTCCAAAAAGTCCTGACTGTGTTGAAACAGCAGGAAAAACAGGCTGTCAAACTGGGAGAGAGAGAGACAGGGAGAGGAGAGAGAGAGAGAGAGAGAGAGGAGAGAGAGAGAGAGAGAGAGCAAAGAGAGGGCGAGAGACAGAGAGAGAGAGAGAGAGAGGAGAGAGAGAGAGAGAGAGCAAAAGAGAGAGTGAGAGAGAGGGAGAGAGGGGGGGGCAAAAGAGAGAGCGAGAGAGAGAGACAGGGAGAGAGAGAGCGAGAGAGCAAAAGAGAGGGCGAGAGAGAGGGAGAGGGGGGGCAAAAGAGAGAGTGAGAGAGAGGGAGAGAGGGGGGGGGCAGAGAGGGGGGGGCAGAGAGGGAAAGCAGAAGAGAGGGCGAGAGAGAGAGACAGAGTGAGACAGGGACAGAGCGAGAGAGAGAGAGAGAGAGAGAGAGAGAGAGAGAGAGAGAGAGAGAGGAGAGAGAGAGAGAGAGAGAGAGAGAGAGAGAGAGAGGAAGAGAGAGAGAGAGAGAGATGAGAGAGAGAGAGAGAGAGAGAGCTGTCAAATCATTACAGTTTTTAATCATACTAATCACAGGGTGCTTTGGATTGATTTTGATTAATCATGATCAAAATGCTTTTTACAGATCGAGCTGTTTTCATTCGTTTTTTTTTTTACTTAAATGTCCCACGAAATTACACAAAAATACACTAAGAAATAAAACAACTGTGGAGAAAATATACAAAACATGCGAGAATACACTAAAATTCACAAAAAAACCAACATGAAAAAATCAAAACATTTTCAAAAACTCTTCTAAAACACAGAAAAAACTGTTTCAACTGAATCAGAATATAAACTATATTAGTGACATCCCATTCTTTATCTATAGAGTTTAACATGACGTGTGTGTGTGTGTGTGTGTGAGAGAGAGAGAGAGGGAGAGAGACTTTGGATATTTTCATGCTGCCATGTTTGTGGGAACAGTCGTGCATAAAGTAAGGTCCATAAAGACATAGGTGAGAGAGTTTGATGTGGATGAATGTGACTGTCCTGAACAGAGTCCACACTGAGAGCCAGGCCTTCGGTCCAACATCGTTGTGTGTGATCTGACAAATGCTTCTGGGAGGAATGGTCCCATAAACACACTCCTAAACCTTGTGGAAAACCTTCCCAGAAGAGTTGAAGCTATTGTAGCTGCAAAGGGTGAACCCATATGACTATGGATTAAGAATGGGATGTTACATACACATTTAAATGGTACATGCTAACAGGCTAATGCTGTTACGTACATATTTAAATGGTACATGCTAACAGGCTAATGCTGTTACACATACTTTTAAATGGTACATGCTAACAGGCTAATGCTGTTACATACACATTTAAATGGTACATGCTAACAGGCTAATGCTGTTACACACACTTAAATGGTACATGCTATCAGGCTAATACTGTTACACACACTTTTAAATGGTACATGCTAACAGGCTAATGCTGTTACACACACTTTTAAATGGTACATGCTAACAGGCTAATGCTGTTACGTACACATTTAAATGGTACATGCTAAGAGGCTAATGCTGTTACACACACTTTTAAATGGTACATGCTAACAGGCTAATGCTGTTACACATACTTTTAAATGGTACATGCTAACAGGCTAATGCTGTTACGTACACATTTAAATGGTACATGCTAACAGGCTAATGCTGTTACACACACTTTTAAATGGTACATGCTAACAGGCTAATGCTGTTACACACACTTTTAAATGGTACATGCTAACAGGAAAATGCTGTTACACATACTTTTAAATGGTACATGCTTACAGGCTAATGCTGTTACGTACACATTTAAATGGTACATGCTAACAGGCTAATGCTGTTACACACACTTAAATGGTACATGCTATCAGGCTAATACTGTTACACACACTTTTAAATGGTACATGCTAACAGGCAAATGCTGTTACGTACACATTTAAATGGTACATGCTAAGAGGCTAATGCTGTTACACACACTTTTAAATGGTACATGCTAACAGGCTAATGCTGTTACGTACACATTTAAATGGTACATGCTAAGAGGCTAATGCTGTTACACTCACTTTTAAATGGTACATGCTATCAGGCTAATACTGTTACACAAACTTTTAAATGGTACATGCTAACACAGGAGAAACAATCGTGTAATATTTACATATATGCATACTTAGACAATACTGGTTTGCAAAATAATTCTATTTTAATAAAGTTAATAATATATTCCATTCAGCATGATGTTCTAGATGTTGGATCAGTACATAAACAGGGTCACAAATGCAACCAGACGTTCCTTTACTGCATTGATGAAGAAAACAAAATTCTTGTGTCCACTTCTTGAGCCACGTGTGTCGTTATGACAATGAAGCACAGAACAATGTGAACCTGACATATTGATGAAATGACCTTGAGCTTCAAGGACTTTGGGTAGTCGTGACCTCTGACCCCTCTGATGATGCTGATTTGACTTATTTTAAAACAAATTCAAAAGGGTGTGGGATGAAATAAAATGGATTAAAATCCAACCCCTTCACAACAAAACTGACATTATGTTAAAATGACAAGATATTAAATTATAAACAGTAACTAAACAGTATGGATTGATTATTAGTGAAAGGGAAAAGAGGAGGAGGGGAGAAAGAACCATGCTCCATAGTGTGACCATGTTCTTCATCACACACATTAATACACATGAAAGGCATGTTCTGTGGGTAGACATGATCCCTGCTCTAATTATTCAATAATCTAATGACACAATTGGTCATGGTGAGAAACACTACGCACTAACACCAGATGGTGGTTTTCACAGTAAGCCCCCCCACACACCCTCTGTTCATCCTCAGTTTGGTTCTTGTCACAGACAGACTCTTCTACTCACCAAACATGATTTAGGGAATTAATAAATCCAATTTTGTTGCTATGTTAGAAGTGCTATTAGAAGTGTAGCTGCAGACTCGTGTCTGTTTTGCCTTACTTTGTCAGCTTAGCTTGTTTTTGATTTTATTTGGTTGTTTTGTAACCTCTGAAAATAAAAATGGTGTCCAACACAGGAAATGCCACAAACTGTAATTCTTCACATGGCCACGAGGAGCAGGAGTTAGTCTAGTGTATGTATGTATGTGTTTAGATTTTCACTACTGTGCAGAGCTACAGCTATTGAGTATTTTTGTTTCTTCGTTTTAAACATATGTTTATTGAAAATTTTATTAATTTGCAAACAGTGAATGACAGAGAACAGCAAGACACATACATTGGAAATAATAATGATAATAATAATACAAACACAAATAATAATGATGAAAATACAACCAATGGATATTAATAAATAAATAAACTGTGAAAAGAAGAGGGAACAGTTGCAAGTAATTGAGTATTTTTGCAATAAATTAATCCATTGACTATTACACCATCCCCTGAAGGGAAGTAAAGGGGTATTGTATTTGTTTTAGTTTGTTTCTTTATTTGCTTGATAACACTTTAGCAGCAAAATTACTGGTTCACTTCAAACCAAATTGGGTTTACAGAAAAAAGCCCAAAAATGCAGAACAGATGCCATGACATTATCAGAAAATGAGTTCAACAAGGTTTACATATAATGGGTAAAATACATATGAGGGCCGGGTTTATTGTGCCTGGTTTTCTTTAATGAAATTTTTAATTTTTTTTTTCCAACTGTTCATTTGAATAGGTGAAAAAAATTACAATATAATTATTTAATTTACAATTTTTATGAAGTGAAGATTTTCTTATATATATATATATATATATATATATATATATATATATATATATATATATATATATATATACATCTGAATCTTAACATTGGTTACACACGGATGATTATTGTGATGCATAGAAGAGACAAGGACAAAAAGGCCGAAAATATCTATATGTTCCCTTTAAAAAAAAAAAAGTCTGTTTTGCATTTGTGTTTAGAGACCCAAAAAGAGTTTTAGGCTAATTTCACGCCACAGCGAGCAACACTGTGCATCTGGCAAGCATGGATACACTCTGAATAGCAGCATTTCTATCTATCTATCTATCTATCTATCTATCTATCTATCTATCTATCTATCTATCTATCTATCTATCTATCTGTCTGTCTCTACCTCTGTTCGTCTGTCTGTCTCTACCTCTGTCTGTCTCTACCTCCGTTCGTCTGTCTGTCTCTACCTCTGTCTGTCTCTACCTCTGTCTGTCTCTACCTCTGTTCGTCTGTCTGTCTCTACCTCTGTCTGTCTGTCTCTACCTCTGTCTGTCTCTACCTCTGTTCGTCTGTCTGTCTCTAACTCTGTCTGTCTGTCTCTACCTCTGTTCGTCTGTCTGTCTCTACCTCTGTCTGTCTGTCTGTCTATCCATCCACCCACCTATCTGACACATTTTTACTTTTTCACCTCAACCCCAATTGTTTAATCGAATCAAATAGAAGAAAATATTCAAGGGATTAGTCATTAAAAAAATAAAAAGGATAGTGACAGCTGTGTAAAATAGGTGAATCCTCCTGTGTTTTCTGTGGCAGTTCACTGCTCCTAATGTGAGCCATGTGTTATTTGCACATTTCATGTTAAGTCCATTTAACTTCGCCACTGTTTATAGACAGATCAGCTGACTTTCCGCTCTACAACTTCCATCGACTGCTTTCCCTTTAAAGCCTGACTGATGTGATGACCTTGATCTGAGGTAGAGTCCTCAGGGCTGCTTCAGGGCACAGCGACAAAATGTCAAGAAAGGTTTGTGCAAAGTCCTGTTACGGCAGGAATGTGTGTGTGTGTGTGTGTGTGTGTGTGTATGAGTGGGTGTTAATGTGTGTCAGGGGACAGGTACACATGATTAACCTGTGAGTGGCTTTTATTTGCTGATGTCATAATGTGTGGGCCTTTTCCATGTCGTCTTTAGTCTGCTTTAAAATGCAATTGGCATCTTCAACCTTCATATAACACAAAGCTGCTGATGTGACGCTAACACAACACATTAAACATTTTCCAGTGAGATTAAGAGGAAAGGATTCACCGATCAGATAATTCACTACCGAGGGTTTGGGGAAATATAATGACTCCTCACCACTGAAAAGAGCTAATATGTGCACAACACTAAATAATCAAATGAAACATAAGACTGGAAGAAATGTTCTTCTATCTGTTTTGGATCAACTCTACTCTAATAAGAAATCTGCTTGGCATCAAAATTTAATTTGAGCAAATTAGCTCAATCTACATGGCTACATTTAGGTGAGATGAGACTTTCCTCTGAAGTCCCACTTAGACAAGGCAGCGGTGAATTATACATGCAAATCTTACTCGGTACGGCTTTAAAGAGTTAGTAGGAAATCATAAAGATACAGTATGTTTGAAATGAGCGCTGATGAGAAGCCAATGGAGTTTTGTTTGTGATTCTCACTCCTCACAGACATTACACAGGAGGGAATATAGGAACAAATATCAGCTTTTTTTTTTTCTGGCAAGTGGGGCCTTGGTTTGGACTCCTTTCAGTTCCACCTCTGTATTTCATGAACCTCCAGACCTCACCTCCCCCTCTTCTCCAGGTGTCTGGTTACAGTCGTATCCCTGATATGCACTTCAGCATTTCCGATCAAATACTTCCATGTTTTGATAGCATTTGACAGCTGTTCAAGGATGACAACGTTTTACTCGCGATGTCTGCAGGACCTGAAATTGTCGATTACGGATGTCCACCGACTCATTCAGATGGGAAACATCACACTCAAGAGCAAGTGGGAGAAAGGAAATAAGATGTAAATTTCAAACTACATTGACAAGTATGAAGGTAAGTTGAACTGTGGCACAACATTACTGTAGCTGCTAGCTACATAGCTAACAGTGCTTAGATAGTGACTTCCTTGACTATTACTAGTTTTGCTTAACATCGAGCAGTTCACTCATTGCTCAGCTGTTTAAAGGTATCATTTTGCTGAAAACCACTTTTCCACGCTCCTTTTGGAATCTGATGGTAAATGGTTTGCACTTATATAGCGCTTTTCCACCTTCATGGTGCTCAAAGCGCATTACATTAGCTTCACATTCACCCATTCACACACACACTCATACACCAGTAGGTTTCTAAGGTCTAACGTAAGTCCTACTGGGGGCCTAAGTCAGGGTTCAGTGTCTTGCCCAAAGGACACTTTGACATGTGGACAGCCAGAGTTGGAACGCGAACCGCCAACCTCTCGGTCACTGGGCGACCCACTCTACCAACTGAGCCACAGGATCACCCGGAGTTACCAACACCTTTGACAGTGGTTCATCACCTCCACTGGCTACATACTGCATTCACACAAAACAACCTGAGGAACCAGGGACCCAGAAAAGGCTGGTCCATCTGACGTCAGATGGACTTTAGCGTCACCCACGTGGGATTAAACCCATCCTCCACTGCAGCGGATCTGAAGTAGCATTAGCATTAGCCTCTACAAGAGAAGATGGCGCCACAGTAGCTGAGGCACAAACTTGAAAAAATGGCGGATCAAACTGGTTCATGTGCTTTCTGTGGAAATAAAGCCTAGTCTTTTTTCCCTGCGAGTTTTCAGAACAAGCAACGGCATGAAACCTAGCTGGATGCTACTCTGGTAAAGGTGAATATACACATGAAGCCAGAGTGGAGGGGGGAGTGTTCCTTCATGCATTCTCAGCCAATCAGAGACACCTCATCACTGCGTCATAGACATGTATGAGGAAGTACCGATAAACTCTCATTTTTCTACCGTTTTTAAATAGAACCAACACACAATATATTCACCAACAATGGAGAACACAGTAATATTAATGAAATAACCATGGAATGACACCTTTAATGTTAGATTATGAGGTTGCATTAAATAAATAACACTTACTTCTGTGAAACATTTGTATAGTAACTAACACTTCCTAAAGTAAGTTAATTGATCAACCTAACATCAGTGGGGCCGTGCTGCAGCGCTCCCTATGGACCACCTACAACTGATCTGTACATTATCACAATCCAGTTTGAATCATCCTCATCTGTCCTTATGTTCTGTTTATCTTGTAGTCTGTACAGTTTTGGCTACGTTTATACAGAGACGATCAGAAGAGAATACGCAAAACTGGCGTCTGGTCTTAACCTTTTTATCTGCATTTATACGAGTGTTGTCATTAACAAATCTCTGTGCATACAGGGACACAAGAGTGTATGGAATTAGATTGGATATGCATGTCAGGTTGTAGACGGTGCTGCGATAGAGCGCTACCTTGTCAAGCACATGCGGAACAATAATATAGTTTTTTATAGTTATTAGCAGATAGTTTTCAAGATTTCCACCCTTCAGATTTTTGCGTTTTCAATCCATAAAAACTAAATTCTCATGTAAACGAAAGGCACTTCAGAGAAAATATTTTGTTGTTTTTAGCCACAATCGTACTCATTTAGATGGCCCCTAATAATGCTAATGTTAAACCTATCTATCTACCAGCACATAATTATATCCCTGAACAGAGTTTCGGGGATATTATGAATTTTTGTCCGACAGCCGCCAGATGTCCTTTGTGTTAATGCAATAAGTTAAAACATATTCAGTTTAGCAATTTCATGTTTTCCATATCAATGAATTTTATAAACATGAAGAACTGATTCAAATTGATTCGATGTGGATGATTTTCCATTTCTAGATTGCCTGCAAAAATTTCAAATGATTAAACACTTTTGTTCATATCTCTGGAACTATTTGTCTGGCATTTGGAGATATACCCCTCCCCTAACTGTTACTTCCAATGGCGTAAGCCTAGTTCGATCATGTTAATTATTAATGTAACTTTTTTTTTATTATCTTAAAGAAAATTTGAGGTTTTCTGAAACTAATTGAATTTGTTTTGTAGTATTTTCACTTTTCTGAAAAAAAGTCAAACTTTTATTTACTATTAATTTATTCAACATTATTGCCATGAATTAATATTTCATGAGGTTAAATGTGAATACATTAATTGGCATCTAGTCAAATGAGTCATTAAGAGATGGGGGTGGGTATTTAATGCTTTCACATCCCCCTTGTCTACATGTGATATTCTTCAAAAGTGTCTGCATCACAATCAACCAGGCACCTTTAATTAGGATTCAAACTTCTATTCAAAATCAGCTTATCTCTGAAAAAGACAAGTGACCATAGAAGGGAAAGGTCAAAGGTTATCAGTGCAGGATAGACTCCATCCATAAATCTTGTTTTTAACACTATTTTATTTAGTATAAAACTCCTTAAAGTTCCATAAACATCACTGTCAAAGCCACGTGACAAAAATATTCATCCATTTGGGGAAATATTCAAGCACATATAGACAAATATAGTTCTGTTCTTTCTTTTCTTTGTTTTGATTCAAGGCTAAACTTAATAAGACACTACTTTTTCTAAAACAGTCTTGTCACAAAGTGTTTTCTATGTTGCAACAAAGGACATAAACGCAGATAAAAAAAAAAATTAAATAAATAAAAATAAGCAAAAGCACTAAGACATGCTTGATCATCAACATTAATTGGATAGTGAGGGAGGATAGAAAAGTTTGTGCCATAAAAATCAAAATAAATAATTGCTAGGTGAAACTACGGGAGAATGCATTCTCTATCTGGCTGATCATAAATCCTGAAATAATGACATGCTTACCCATAAATGACTAAACAAGGGGCCATTAAGGCATGCATGACTTCTCCTGATGTCTGTGTAGCAGATGTTAATAATTTTTCCATAATGGAGAAGGAGAGAGGGGAGAGGGAGAGCGCTCTGTTCAATCATACCAAAGAAAATGTCAAATAAGGGTCAGCCGCGTAAACACACGAAAATACTAAAGAGGCTGAAGCAAGAAAGAACCATAAAGTAGCCTAAGAGAATAGAGTGTGATGTTATATATATATATATATATATATATATATATATATATATATATATATATATATTTCATTTATGTTTTGTTAAAGAAACCACTTCAATTAAATTGCAGCATTTCTGATACAAAAATGTCTATTTGAGTGCACACGGCTTTTAGGATCTGAGCAATTAACGCTATCGCATTCTCTGCAAAGAAAAAAAAAACTGTCTGACATGGATGGCAACCTCAATTAATAAAATGGAAGGATGCAAATAATGAATAAAATGTATAAATTATTAAATCAAGAAAATAATCTTCATGCTGCACACTCAAATCACAGCACTCATGTTTGATCTTATCTGCATTTCTTGGTTCAAATGTGTAAAACGTTTACATGTTGTATTATTTCAGCTGTTATTTAATACATATATTAAGTCCCTCCATGATTTTTCAGGCCTTTTTTGAGATTGTTGCGTCCTAAAATGTCTGATGTTCCATGAGCTGTTCCGAAAAAAGGCGATGAAAGTTGGTGTTTTTTAGGATTTTGTTGTGGGAGGAAGTGAAAGTAGTTGTTGTAATTTTCCCTTTTTTGTAATCAAAATTAAATAATATTTCAAATATTTACTTACTGGAAAATTAATTCAAAGTCATTGTGATATGGTCCTTAAAACTATCTTTTACCAAGATGGCAAAGAAATGATTACACAGATTATAAAATCCAACAAAATATGTATATATACTTTTCTAAATGCATCTGTTAGTTCAAAGGTCAAACTTCATATGACCTTCTAACAAAAATAGAAGAAAGATATATTAAGACAACCTTTCAAATATGGCAAATATTACCTGGATGACTCAAATGCAGCATAAAAAGCACTCTTCCAAATGCACCTGTTGGTACAAGTGCATCATTTTAGTCGTCAAATGTGAACTGCTGGTGTTGTTTCGTACTGTAAGGTAAACAGAGCAAAAAGAGCAGCTCAAGACATCACAAATGATTGATCACATTTTGTGGGAAAGTGGCGTTGATTGGTTAAAATTGCAACAATTCACAGGGATTGGCTGAATTTGTTAGTTGTAACTCGCAACATCGTGAAATCCTGACGTCAGATGGACTTTATCGTCACCCTCGTGGGGTTAAACCGTCCTCCATTGCATCGAATCTGAATTAGCATTAGCATCTACGAGAGAAGATGCTAATGCTGCTGCACAAAATGGCGGATCAATCTGGTTCATATGCTCTCTGTGGAAATAAAGACTCTTTTTTCCCTTGCACGTTTTCAGAACAAGCAACGGTATGAAACGTAGCTGGATGCTACTCTGGTAAAGGTAAACACACACGGAGAGCCAGAGGAGAGGGGGGAGTGTTCCTTCACGCATTCTGAGCCAATCAGAGACGCCTCGTCACCACGTCATGGACATGTATGAGGAAGTACCGGTAAACTCTGTTGTTCGACCTCAAGTAATTTTTCTACCGTGAAAAAACAGCTGGAAACAAAACAATCTGGAGGTTTTTTAAAATGGAACCAACACACAATGTATTCAATAACAATGGAGAACACAGTAATATTAATGAAATAACCATGGAATGACACCTTTAACATGAACGATTTAAGTGACTTAAAACATGTGGTGGCTGTTTATATACAGTAACACACACAATGGTAAAAAAAAAAAACCCAGAAAATATCCAATTATCTGTAGTTCTGTGGGTGAAAACACAAGAAGTTAAAGGGGATTGGATCAACCTGATAGAAAGACAAAAATAACGAATGGTTACAACAAAGTACAGCTGAAACAATTAATCACTTCGAACCAATTTAAACAATTATTCAATTACAATCTTCCTGAATTGAAGCTTCATTTCCTTCATTTCACTGTTGCTAAACATTGATTCCACTGTTGTGTTTGACACAACAAGGCCGTGTCCATCGCTTACTGTGACGCACGTGACGCCAGGATCCACACAAACAAATAACATAAACAAGATGGAGCATCACTCAGAAGAGGTGACAAGAAAAAGACAGAAAATGTCTGTATATTCACTTTTCTACGTACATTCTAACCATCACTTATACTCTTTTAAACATCTAAGCTTTTACAAATCATGACAAATATTTATTGTTTCTTAGTTCCATCCTAATTTGTTAGTGAGTGAAAAATGTGTTGTAGACTGCAGTGCATATATTGTTTGTCATGTCTTGGACTTGTTTGATGTTTATATCTATAGACATTTTTATATATACTTTTATGCTGTTGTGACATACATACACATATACAGTATATACGAGTGAGTGAGTGAGTGAGTGAGTGAGTGAGTGAGTGAGTGAGTGAGTGAGTGAGTGAGTGAGTGAGTGAGTGAGTGAGTGAGTGAGTGAGTGAGTCCATGACTCCATGACTTATCCACAGACTTAAACAAGGAATATATATATATATATATATATATATATATATATATATATATATATATATATATATATATATATATATATATATATATATATATATATATATGGTTCTTGAATAAGTTATTTGCGATTTTTGGACACGTGTGTCTTTTTTTGTGCCTATCCAAATATTCATTTATTCCTTTTCTTAACCCTAATTATCCTCATTAGGTGCAGGGGGTCACTGGAGTGTATCCCAGCT
The DNA here is from genome assembly GCA_020466265.1 of Siphamia tubifer. Lineage (NCBI taxonomy): Eukaryota > Metazoa > Chordata > Actinopteri > Kurtiformes > Apogonidae > Siphamia > Siphamia tubifer. The sequence goes on along the minus strand of CM035798.1, from coordinate 15,370,219 downwards.
ACTTAAGGGCAAAGGTCAGGTACACCGGGGACATGTCAACAGTTCATCAAAGGAGAGAGAGAGAGAGAGAGAGAGAGAGAGACAAACAATCAATCACCCTCATATTCACACCTATGGGAAACTTCGATTAACCTTAGAACCTATCATGCCTTTGGATGGTTGCAGAACCCACATAGACATGGGGAGAACATGCCAAAGTTCACACTGAAAGGTCCCGTCCCGATTGACTGCTGTTGAAATTGAACCGAGGACCTTCATCTTGTGAGGCACAAGGTTCATCTACTGCACCACTATGAAAACAAATAATTAATAAAAAAAAACTTGGACTTCAGAGTTCTTTTATGTGCAACACGCATCAGAAATTAAAAGTGTGGAATCCAAACTTTTCAGTTTCTTACCTTTACTATAAAGTTGAAATCATTCCAAACCAAACATGCATTCCTAAATGTTACAAATTGGGTTAGATATCAGTTAAAAGACTGTGATGCTGCTGGGCTCCAGGCTAACGGTTCCACTTATCTTTCATGGATCATTATGTTTTTATATCAAACTCAGCAGCCAGTGGGGTTGCATCAAATGAATGGCATTAATACTAACACTGATTTTACACAAATACTCAGATATTAGTCATATAATTCCCAATTACGGCTCAAATAATAAGACATCGAATCCAGACATAAATAGGAATTTTCAACTGAAACTCAAACAGTGCAAGAGCATCTCTCAATAACTATGCATGATAATATTGTTTCAGATAGTGTGTGTTACTATGTTTGGAATTGGAATTTCATTATGATTTATATAATAACTGTACAAAATTATTCTGTCTCATGGTTAGGCCTATTTATTTGATGATGCTAATTGTTATTCTCAAGCTGTTTGATCTTTGCTTTGACAAAAGTCATTGAAATTGCACCAAATAAACAGTTATAAGGTCGATTGTTGTGTCGACGGATGTGAGTACCATCACGTAACGGCTCAGAGCAGACGTAGATCTTATCGGCCTTCTGTGTATCTGTACATCTGTGTAGGTTTTGCTCTATTTGCGTGGTTTTGCTGTTTCTAGATCTTAATGGCAGATACGCTCTTGTTCAGGGTCCAATGTGGCGCCGCTGATCCGCCCAAACGTTACCTCTTTATCATGTGCAGATTGGTTCCGGCAGCAGCGAGATGTGTGATTATCAGTCTATTAGATTCATCCAGGCAGTGGGCTCAGATCACATTAATGCTGATCTTCATTCACCCCGCCTCAAACTGTATTATTTCTTAAGGCTTTTGCTGTGATCTTATCATCCAGACTGTCTGATAACAGCCCGTCTGACATTAAAATACTCTTCTTTTGTAATCGCACACTGTCGCCTCCATTGTTGTAATTAAGCAGTTTGTCACTTTTTGTTTGTTATCATTTACAAAGTGTGTTATTTCAGACCAATTTGTATAAACCGACACATACTGTAGAAGTAAAGTCACTTTTGGATTTTTTTTTCTTTACTGTACATGTTTTGACATTGTTCTTTTTTTTTTCCTCAGGGGTATCTGCATTAAATACAGAAATGACTTCAAACATCATCACTGCTATATTAATCAGAGCAATATTGTCATCTTGAATGTTATGTTTTGTTTATATTGCTTTCGCTTCTGACATTTTATGATTGCTGTTGTAATTAGAGCAGGTAGATTATTGGAGTGTGTTATGAGACTTGCTGCTTTATCACCTGAAATAAATCCAGAATATTTATCCTGCCTCTGCGATAAACAACTGTAGTTTTAATTGCTGAAAAGAAAAAAAAAAACCTTTCAAGTACAGTAATATAATTTTCATAGGAGGTTGGTGTTATATTTAAACGATATATATATATATATATATATATATATATATATATATATATATATATATATATATATATATATATTTTTTACCAATTTGCTGCAAGGTGGTAAAATAATCCCAGCAATAAAACCACTAGTAACAATAATAACTGAATAAAGTTTGGAAGTTTTGTACATGTTTGTTCTTTCCATTTCTCACTGGCGTTTTACACAAGCTCCTCTAAAACCACTGGACTAAAGGTGAAAAAAAAAAAAAAACCTGAATTACTTGAAAGTAACTGTTCATAAAAGTCAAGTGTTCGTATGGATGTTTTAACACAGAGTACTCCAGTCCAGGTCACAGGGTCGTCATGGATACAGGATGGATACAGTACAGAATGTTCATGTGTGAAAGTGATTCACATCCAACACGATAGGAGATATGAAGGATATGCTACAAACTACCAGGCTACCCACTGGCCCCGCCCCCCTGGACCTGCATACAGTTAATTCAATGTCTTTTTTTGGGCCTAAGTTACTAGACAGTGGAAGAAGAAGCTTCTTTAACAGCTTTGAACAGTTGTATTACCTCCGCCAAAGAGGTTATGTTGTTGCCAGAGTTAGTTAGCAAGATAATTTTAAAAGTTATGGACAGATCTTGATGACATTTTCAGGGTATGTTGGTAATGGGAAGATCCGGAAATGATTAGATTTTGGTGGTGATCCAGGGAAGGGGGGGGCTGCTCTGGATTGTCACATGACTAGTAAAGAATGTGGATGAACTGTGCAAAAAAGGGGCGACACATTTTTAGCTGAGTTTCCCAATTTCTTTTAATGAAAATCAAAGAAATTTAACTGCTTGTCTTGTCGTCTGAACCCGCTTTATCCTCACTAGGGTCACAGGGGTCACTGGGGCCTAATCCAGCTACAATGGGTGAAGGTGGGGTACACCCTGTATGAGTCTCCAGTTCATCTCAGGGCTGAACATATATAGACAAACAATCGCTGTCACATTCACACCTATGGACAATTTAGATTAACCAATTAACCTATCAGTGCATGTGTTTGGATGGTGGGAGGAAACTGGAGAAAACCCACGCAGACACACAGAAAGGTCTGGTGTGGGAATAGAACCAGGGACCTTCTGTCTGTGAGGGACGAATGATCAACTTTCTCACCTGATTTTTTAAAAATAAATCAATAAACTCATGTATTTAAAGTGTTTAGAGCTCAAGTGAAATCAGCTTCATCCTGGTGATTTTGCTCAGATAGGAGCGCAATGCATTGTGGGTTATCATGTAATATGCTACAGTGTAAAAGCTTTGCATACTGTCCGATCTCTGAGTAGGTGGAAGTATGTAGTATGTCGTTTGTAACACAGCTTGAATCTGTAAAATCACTGCAATAAAGATGAAAAATGGCATCTTAAAACTAAGGATTGACTAAACTTTTCTCCATGAAAGTCAGCGACTCAGTTGTGAGCTGTACACGTTTAGATTTCTAAAAGCGTGCACCAACCTTGAAACTTTCCCTGGGCTTTCTTCGAGTGACAGACAACACAATTTCATGTCTTAACAGTTCCACCATATGTGCTTTGATTCGCCTCTGTTCAGCAGCTTTGTTTGTTCCTTTCAAGCTCTGCCAAGAAAATAAAAATCAAACCTTAAAACAAAAAGCCTGACATCTCATATCGTAAAATGATTAATGACTTTGATTCATTAGCTTGGAATTACAGATGAAAAAGACATTAAGATCCAACCTTGATTTTTTAAGTGCTTCACTCACTGGTGTACTGTACCATATGCTTTATTTTATTTTTTTGAGAAAAGGGGAAAAAAGGAAAGCTTTTATCAGTTTCACGCCTTCCTTAAAAATAAGGCACCTTGCTCTATTTCACCTCCAACAAACAAGCCAAATAAAGCTTTTTATCTTACATGATTAATTAAAACCCCACTGGAAGTCATCAATCTGAAGATACACCCACTAATGTCTTGGACCTTTTAAGTTATGCAGTTTTTCATTAAACTTTATAATATATTTCTCCATATACTGACTATCAATATATTACTCCATGAAATGTAACATTATATATATATATATATATATATATATATATATATATATATATATATATATATATATATATATATATATATATATATATATATATATATATATATATATATATATATATATATATATATATATATATATATTATGTCAATATATACAATATAATAATACATAATGTATTGTCACTTTCCATATATTGAGAAATATATGACAACATACGTACTCATTTATGTTAATATATATTCAATAATACACCTAATAATATATGGATTATTTGTTATATTTATGATATATTTATTTCACTTCACAATATATGTGGAAAGAAATTGAGTTTCAATAAAACTATCTGAAAAAATTATAGGGAAATGTAATATATGCACTTTTATATTTGTCAATATATGTTCAAATCATATTGCAGTATATTGGATAATATATGCGCTACTTTTCCATTTATGAGACAATATTTTTGAATGTAATGCATTATGTTTTTCAATATATTACCATATATTGTTATTTCATAATGGGTAGAGTGGAGCCTAACATCTGATTCAGCCTCTTGCACTTTTTTAATGGTATTCATTGGACCGTTTTCCTTGATAATTTTGCAAAAAGAGTGATAAACCATTTTATTTTTTGACCATTATCATGTTAGACTGAAAAGCACTGATGACATAATGAGAATATAATCAAGTATATTTCAGTGGTTTTCAAATAGTGAGGTGGTCCTCCCCTAGGGGGTGCAAGAGGACTTCATGGGAGGTGCGACATGAACCTGAATAAAAAAAAAAAAGTGTAAATATGTAGTTTACGAGCTACAGTAGGCTACATGTGAGGGGCAAAAAAAAGAGATGTTAATAAAAAAAACTACAACTGTTACGATGTGTTAAAGGAGAAGTTAAAAAAACATACACACAAAATTACTAATTTCCAAATTTTGGTGGTGATCCGGAACAGATCCTGGATTCTGGATCACTTTGAAATTTTACATTGTGGTCAATGGAGAATACATTTCAAAGTGATCCAGAATCCAGGATCTCTTCTGGATCACCACCTAAATTAGATCATTTGTTCCTCGTGACACTCCCAACACGTCCTGAAAATGTTATCAAAATCTGCCCATAAAGTTTTAAATAATCTTGACCCCCACACCTCCCCGGATCACTGCAAAAATGTAATCATTTCCAGATCTCTCTTTACTAAACTACCCTGGAAATTTCATCCAGATCCATCCATAACTTTTTGAGTTATCTTGCTAACTAACACACAAACTTTGGCAAAAACATAAGGTAAACAAAGGTAAATATAAATCTTTATTAGTCCCAATTAGACTATACTGGAAATCCCAGTATAGTCTAATTTCTACCTGAACCTACACATATTCTGATAACATCAACGCTTAATCACTACCATAGTTACGTCTATCATCTATTTTTCCTTGACATAAATGTATATCAACTAAATTTGTGTTTCATTAAATTACTGTAAATCTTCTAAAGTTTTGATGCTTCTTCTTCTTCTTATTTTCACTGGCACCTACTCTTATCTCTGCTATTTTACCCTGTCATGTGACATGTTATATTCTTAAATGCACATAATCTTCCTTTTTTTTTCATATCAGCATGTCTATATTTGTGTGCAGCAATTTACCCACACATGCTTTTAGCATTACAGTATGAGGGAATAGAAGAAGTCTGTCAATCAAAGATGAAAGTTACATGCACTGTATCTCATGAACAATTCAGTGTGTGCATTATTAAATGTTGAATAGTTAGTTTTCCATTTGGTCTGGTTGAACTTTTTAACATCCACTCTTTTCTGTGCCCTTTCTATCTTAGCATTAGGGTTACATCCTCAAATGAAGTCTCAAACATGTGGCCCAGGGTGTAAATATTCCACAGTCGAAGCAGTTGAACTCATTTTAGTTCAGGTTCCACATACAGACCAGTATAATCTACTGCACAATGATCTATAAAATATGATCTATAAATATTTTTAGTTTGATGTGAAATAAATATTACACCATGCCTATAAATACTGACAACTTCAAATATTTCTCTTTGTTTAAGTGTAAAATTAACATCAAGTTTTGACAATATTAACATTTACAAACTATAAAATGTGAACAACCTGTACAAATATGAACAATCTGAAATTTCTAAAGAAAATTAAACACAATCTTAACCATTTTCAGCCTGTTACTAATTGCTAATTAAGGGGAGATGGGTATTGTTTTTGGTTATTTTATTTTATTTTTGTCTGTTTGCCATAGCATACTTCAAGAAAAGTGCAAGATTTTGGTGAATGTAGGTCAAAGGTCAAGGTCACAGTCCCTAAATATGTGTTTTTGCAATGATAAGAGGTGTGGGGCAATCAAGTAACACATTTGCAAGGGGTAAAGTTTCTTGTGAATGGGTCCATAATGCATATTTCAAAATGAAAGGTTGAGGCATAATATTGTTAAAACTGCACACATTTTGTCTTTAAAAAAATTTCAGGTTTTTTTTTTCTAAGTTCATCAATTTTTTTTTTTGTTTGAATAATTTACAACAGTATTTATTGCACTAAAACAAAGACAAAAAAAAGTGGAGTTGCTATTATTTATAGGTTTATAGTTCTCCCAGTGGAGAGTTTGACACCCCTGATATACTATTTATAAAACCAGCGATTTCATCAGCTTAATGTAAAACCTGGATCCCAACCATCACCTGCCGAATGAAGAAAGGGAATATATAAATAAAATATTTGGTGTCATTTAGAGGAAAAAAGGTGTGTTTTAGAAAAAATCCACACACATTTTAAAAGTACTTAAAATGTAAGTAGCCTGGAAGGTTATTAAATTTAGCAAGTGTTCATTTGAGACACACAGACAGACAGATAGATATTATAATTGTAGTTTGCATAAATGTAATGGCGACACTTGTGTTATCTATTGACTTTAGCAACTGAGACAGTTCCACAATCAAAAATACAAAAAAATAAAGTAAAATAAGCAACAAAATGAACAATAACAGCCAAACTGATCAATAAAAATGAACAAAAGTGAATTATAAACCAACAAAATATTAAGATGAACAAACTAAGACATAAATGGAAAACAAAATTGAAGAAAAACAATAAAACTAAAAATATGTGGAAACAAATGAACAGTAACAAATGGAAAAAAAATTACAAATTATTACATAATATGACAGAAATGCGACCTGTATACGCTCCCAAAAACCATATTAAAGCCAGTTTTCTCAACGAATAGTGATGATGTGTGCCGACACTTCCTGACTCCGTGGCGGCGCGGTGGGTGAGCGGTTCGCGCTCTTGCCTGACAGCAAGAAGACCCATGTCCGATTCCCGGACCGTGCAGGCCTTTCTGTGTTTCTCTCCCCGTGTCTGAATGTGTTTCCTCCGGGTGCTCGGGTTTCCCCATCACCCAAAAACATGTTTCTTAGGGTAAAAATCCTCCAGCCAGGTAACTGACCATGAGCCTGGCTCCACGTCTGGAGATGAGTCCCTGTGCGTTCAATGGGGTTCAATGCAGAGGACAAATTTAGTTGTATAATTGTATGATGACAGTAAAGTACTATCTTATCTTATGTGATTTAGGGTATCTGGACATTTACAACTATTTGATTAACAGAACATCTGCATTCACAGCTGAGACAATGAAGAATTATAAAAGACTAGATCGATGTAGATACAGGTCGGATCAAAGAATTACACATCAAAATGCCATCATTGTCCAGTTCTGTGTTCGTCATCATTAAGGTAAACAACAACACTTACATGTAGGCCTATTCATGTGTGTATTGTACTGTGTAGTAGGGCAGGCTTAACTATGTCATATAAAATGTCATGTAAAATGAATGAAAGGGAACTATTTCCCACACTTAATCGAACAAACTCGCCTCCGGTCACTTTCAAATTCAAAGTGACACAAAAATAACAAATTCAGGAAGCCATCTACCAATGTCTACTGGCATAAATAAATTGACAAGGACTGTGGACACATGCAGAATGTGTGGGGATTTGACCTAACAGATATAAAATGAACACTGCAAAGTCGTGCGCCATCATTCGGTTTCCATGTCTTGCAGCAAATATCTCTCCGAGTCTCTAGGGAGTCTGTATAAGGAAACTCTGTATGTTGTTCCTGGCGATTTGTACAATTACGGCACAACATGATTTACCTATAGTGGGACCAGGAATGTCTTGATTTTCATATAATCATGATAAAACGGCAGCGTGTTGTAATGTGTCAATGTGAGATGATGTTTTCTTGCCGTCCAATGTGGTGGCACAACTACAGAATCATGGTAAATGGTAAATGGACTGTACTTACATCGCACTTTTCCACCTTCATGGTGCTCAAAGCGCTTTACATTAGCCTCACTTTCACCCATTCACTCACACACACACTCATAGACCAGTATGTTTCTAAGGTTCTGTCAGTCCTACTGGGAGACTAACTTAGGGTTCAGTGTCTTGCCCAAGGACACTTTGACATGTGGACAGCCAGAGCCGGGATGCGAACCGCCGACCCTTCAGTCAGTACCAACTGAGCCACAGCTGCCCCATGGGGTCACGTGATGTCAATTCATTACCTCTATATGGGTGTTCGTTACTGCGGCCTTATCGTTTGTTCATATGTTTGATTTTTGTTTTGTGCTGCTTTTGAAATAAAGTTTTACTAAAAAAATGTCTACTTGGAAACAATGCAAAAACAATGACATAAGACGGATGTTTGTGTTTTTGTTCCAAAATGACATGCAGCAAAACTTTAAATATCAAACATAAAGCAGGTATGTGTCAGCTGTAAGTCGTAGCTAAAAAAAGATAAAAAAAAATCTCCTCCCTGTTCAATACGGGTTTCTTTCCAGAGCAGTAAACTCCTGTCGATAGCGCGCTGATGCTTCGACCTTGAGAAGCTCCTGAGAACCTCAGGAAGTTGTTCCCACAGAGATTTGGCTGCACTGCTGCTGGATATCAGACTGTGTATTAGACACTGATCTGTTTAATTACAGTCTGAGTCGCACACCATCTGTAAGAGCACCTCATCGCCTCTCTGCACTATCCAAACGACTTAAAGAATCCACAGATATTGTACTCCAAGGACATGCTTAATTGAGTTCTAAGCGTAAAGTGCACTGCAGCATTCTTCGACTTCAGTGATGCAAACTTGGCCAAGCGGGCGTTTTTTTTGTTTGTTTTTTTTCCTTTTTTCTTTTGTTTTTATTTTGTATCTGAGAGCTTTGTGCCAATATGAATTGATCAGAAATTGCTTGTGATTGTCAATTACATGCAAAATAACCTTTCTGAACAATGAACGACTACAGATTTGCTTAAGTCCTCAGTGAAAAAAAAAAAAAAAAACATAACTTGACTTGCGAGACAGAACAGGCCAGAACGAAGAAGGTAAAAATAACCCTAAACATGTAACAATATTGTTTCAGGAGGCATGAAAACAGACGTTTTGCAAATGGATTTGGAAGGAGTGGGATGAGGCGCGAGGGCTAAATCTGTCGTGTTCATTTGTGACGGACTTGGCATGAAACAGTGACTTGAGCTTGGATAAAGAAAAGACAGTTGCAGCAAAATTTCTGTCAGTTTCTGCACTCGGCACCCCATCACCACCACCACCACCACTACTACAACCACTGCCGCCGCCACTCCATCCCACACACACCCTTACCTTCCGAAAACACCGCCGAACCTGGTGCTTCGCAGTCACCCATTAATCCCTGCATTTCGGATCCCAGCCAGGTAATTACTGTTTAAAAATATTTCATCCTAGACCCCCACCCCCCCCCCTACACTCCACACACACACACACAAAAAGAGACAAATGGAAACAAAAGAAACACAGTTCTGAACAACGACAAAGGGGCCGCTTTAAATGCCTTCTCTTTTCTCTGGTGGAAACGGTGGCTTTGTTTTCTGCACAGTACAAGGTGTCTGAAACCAAATCTGCAGCTATTTCATATTTAAATGCAGCTGTCACGCTCTAGTTTTTACACCCGGTTTGGAAAGTCACTGATGCTGCTTCTATCACTAGCAGAGAGAGAGAGAAAGAGAGAGAGAGAGAGAGAGAGAGAGAGAAGACCTGCTTCCGTTTGTGATGCAAAAAAAAACCCTGTTTTGTTTGGTCGCAGCCAAGAAACTTCCAAAATAAATAATTTGAAAAGTGATATTATTATGAAATATTTAATTTAGAAAGTTAAAGACCATACACTTCCTCAGTTTCTTAACTGAATCTGAATGAAGGCACCTGTTGTCACATTCATGATCGTCCATTTTCAACATCAGAGTAAATGGACTGCACTTATATAGTTCTTTACCACGTTCATGAGGTTCAAATTTCTTTGCATTAGCCTCACATTCACCCATTCACACACCAGTAGGTGCCACGTAAGGTCCTGCCAGACCTACTGGGAGCCTAATTCAAGGTTCAGTGTCTTGCCCAAGGACACTTTCGACGTGTGGAGAGCCAGAGGCAGGATGTGAACCGTCACTGATTTCTTTTCCAATCCAATACTGAGTAAAATCCAGGCTGATACCAATATGTTATATGACTACACCTAATGCGTCTTTTAAATCTTAAAAAAAAAAGTTGAGTATTTCAAATCATAGCTTCCTTAAGAATACAAGGCAGTATACTTTATTTATTTTAAACTGAAGCATATTGAGGTAGAAAATGGAAATAGACAATAGAAAACTCAGAGGACACAATCATAAACATTAGGCACTTTCCCACAGAGTAGTTCTAAGAACATAGTAGTAGTATAGTATATGGCTGCCGGACTGGAATATGCATTGATCTCAAGCAATGTTGACTCCCCCTCTGTGGGGTTAAAAGATATATAAAAATAAATAAATAAATGAATAAAATAAGTGAATGAATAGAAAAATAAAATAAAATAAGAACAAAATGCAGACAAATTAGAAAAAGGAAAGAAAAAAGGGAAGAAAAAAGAAAAGGAAAAGAAGAAGAAGGAAGGGAAGAAAAAAAGAAAACAAACAAACAAACAAAAAAACCCTCTTTTTGTTACCTACTTTCCTCTCTGCTCCTTTGTGTTTTTTTTGTTTTGTTTTGTTTTTTGTATATATGTATATGTCTAGTACTTCAGTTATTTATTATTGGTATTGTTATTATTGTTATTATTTTTATTATTATCATCATTTTTGTACTATGCACTATATTGCTATAAGATAAATTCAGATTATTGGGGAAGTGAAGAAGGGGAAGGATTAAATAAGCTTATGCTTCATCGTACTCCTTTTCGGACATGTCATTGTTATTATTATTATTATTGTTGTATGGATTATTGTTGCACTTTGCACATGTTCGAAATAAATCATTCAAATCAAATCAAAATAGTCCTATGAAATATATGGTTCTTAGCGCACTGTGGTTTTTGTACAACTTGGTAATATGTAGTAACAATACTGCCTCATGTCCAATAATCTACCTACAACTACTGGGGTTGAACAAAAACAGAACTGTAAGGTCATTGTTCTTAGTTTGGTGATCTGTATAGTTTCTGCCTTTTTACTTTGTAGGGCAGAACTGCTCTTTGGCGTCATATGCATCAAAATGTCCTGCCCTGACCATGGATCTGTTTGTTATGTGTTAAATGTGAGATGTAAACAGCCGTTCCCTCTGGACTCCAGTATATTTTGCAGAGCCGACCCCTCTGTGACCTCAGTCCCAGTCGGAGCATCGATGTAGCTGCTTGTTGAGGATAAATGGATGTGACAGGAGATAATGCTGAACAGAGATAGCTAACAAGCTGATTGTTAAGATGGTAGTTTATGTGATCTGATGAGGCTGTCAGACAGTCCTGCCCAGCCCACGCCCTCTCCACCTCCACCGCTTTACAATAACTAATACAAACAGCAACAAATGGAGACGGTGAGTGGGTTAGAAACTCTTATTTTACTTCAATCTTGTTTTAATGTCTCAAAGAAAATGGACAGAAATAGATGCTCTGGAACAATAAACTGAAGGGTTTTTCTGTGTTGACATCTAAATGTCATCCTGATTTTCTCCTGCCCTTTGAGATTATGTTCCACTGAGGTGATATTAGCTGCTCTATTTTGTTTCAATATGTGATTTGACACTAGAAACAACCATCATTGTATATAATACAGTCGTGTCATTGGACGTTAAAGTGATTCATCCTTTATTCTGTTTTGAGTAGAAGAAAATTAAGCATTTTTTTTTGTATACAATGAGCTAATGGCAGAGGAAATGCATTAATAAATAACGGTAATAAATAAAGATGAAAAAGACAAAGTAGCAGTTGCCATGTATACGATTGAAAGATAAATCCAACATGTAAACTTATTAAATCCTACCTCTACCTGACATTTATAAAACATAAAATATTACTTTACCTTCCTTAATGATAAAGTAACATCTGATTCTATTATTTAACTTCACTTGTAGGGCATTCACCTTTTAATGATTACCATTATAACAGCCTGCCTACATTTCTTTATGTTATTTGTTTCATAATAGTGTCACAAAATGTCTTCTTTGCTAATTCTTTTCAACCTTTTTAATCAATCTTTGAATATATGCAAAGTAATTGTCATATATAATACATGTTTTAAAACTGTGATATAATAAAAAATAAAAGACTTACATTATATTTTTTATTCTGTGTGCAAATATTTTTCTTTGTCTAGATTATTCTCTGTCCATGTTCCAGCTTCTTTCAGTTATATCTAGTCCTTCATCAATTAATTTTAAAAACCACAAAAATGCAGATAAACAGTGAAAAACACACTAGCAGCACACTAAAAACATCACTATCGCAGTTATGTACAAAAACTCAGAACCAAACACAGTTAAAAACTGACTAAAACACAGCTAAACTAGCCTCCCTCTAGTGGCAAAAAATATTTTTGTCTGAATCGTTGGTCTAGTGACGCTCCATAGAGCCTCAGCCAGGACCAGTTAAATTTTAAAGGTCCAATCACAACACTCCATTTGTTTAGTGAGATTATAGGGCGGGGCTTAGCACAATGATGACAGTGTTAAAGAAGTATGGACTTATATACAGTCTATGGTCGGGTAAGCAGCATGTAAACGGACCGGTGTGTTAACGTTAATTAGCCTAGCCTATGGAATGTTAAAACAATAAGATAGACGCTAGTTTAGACTTGTTTTCGTTGCTCTGTATACGTCACATGGATCAGTGCTCTGATTGGTCATAGCGCTAGCCTATTACATGCAGAGCAGTTTGAAAGACAGCTGTTGATTGAACCCATATGTTTAAGCTCAGTCTATGGATCGTATCCTGACTATGAATGGCTTTCCAGGCTACAGATAAACCACTAAAATGCAATTAAAATCATTAAAACACTGTTAAAACCTCACTAAAAGAGGTAAAACCACTAAAACACATCTTAAACCACATCGGAGCGGCCATGGCTCAGTTGGTAGAGCGGGTTGTCCAGTAACTGATTGTTCTAGTCAGTCTGTTGTATCCTTGGGCAAGGCACTTCACCCTCCTTGCCTCCAGTGCCACTCACACTGGTGTATGAATGTTTGGTGGTGGTCAGAGGGGCCGTAGGTGCAAAATGGCTGCCACACTGTCCCAGGGCAGCTGTGGTTACATATTTAGTTCACCACGACTAGAGGGTGAATGTGAGAGTGAATGAATAATGGGTCACTAATGTGAAGCGCTTTGAGTGGCCAAAAAGCACTATATAAATCAAATCCATTATTATTAAAACCCAGTGAAAACCTGACTAACACACAGTTCAAATCTGTATAAAACGCTGATACAAGTCATACGTCTTCCCTCTCACCACTGCCTTCTACTGCTTTAAGCTCCACCCACTTCCATCCATCCCTCCCCGTCAGCCAATGAAGTCTACGCTAATGTGTTATATAATAAAAAATACAGCTAAAAGATGAAATTTGGATTTTTTTTAAATAGTGCAAACAGTGTATGTAAAAACTTGTCACCCATGACACAATCATATTAAAAGGATTAAAATAAGTTAAGCTAACCTAAGCACTCATGTGACATACAACAATGGAACCACTGTTTAGCAGCAGCAAAATTAACCCATAAAATCCCCAAAATCCACCGTTGACCAAAACTATCTAAACCATTTAATACCTGTGGATCCACTAATCCTGTAGAACCATGTAAATAATTGGAAGAATCTTTCTTTTCATGGACATCAGATATGACCCATTTGGCTATTCAGAGGCCCTGTAGTTACCGTGGAAACAACACCATCTTCTACAACACCATACACCATTAAAACCCATGAAGTTGAATCAGTGACAGTGGATGGACACACTGGGTTTATATTCAGTTATTGAGTCAATTTTCCTTCAGGTTTCTCTGTTTCTGATAAAATAACTTATACTTTAATCTGAGGTTTTATGAACATCTACATCAGGAGTGTCAAACTCAATTTAGTTCAGGGGCCACATTCAGCCTAATATTGGATAAAGTGGGCCGGACCAGTCAAATAATAGAAATAATAGGATAAAAAAATGAATAAATAATGTCAACTCCAATGGTTTCTCGGTAACACTTTACTTGACGGGTGAGTTCAGCTTTCATAAACTGCACATAAAGCATTCATGACTGTTTCATGAGACATTCATACCAAACCTTTCATGAATGTGGAAGACAGGATGATGACACATTTTCAAAATAAATGTCAAACAATTGCAAACTACTGGGGCTGAACAACAGGAGAACTGTAAGGTCATTTTTCTCAGTTTGGTGATCTGTGCAGTTACTGCCTTTTTATTTTATAGGACAGAATAGCCAAATAATAATAATAATAATAATAATAATAATAATAATAATAATAATAATAATAATAATAATAATAATAATAATAATAATAATAATAATAATAATAATACACTGCCCACAGAAAAGCTGAGCTGAAAAAAAAGCCTATTTATTAATTGATAGGCAGTGATGTGAAAAACCGACTGCTTTTTTAACTAGCCCGCCCGCCACTTGGACCGCAGCTAATATATTTGACGCAGCCAATCTGCTTCTGGACCCATATTTTTAAAGAATGGTCATTGGTCTTTATGAAAAATCAAATGCATTTATTTCTGTGTTAAAATCCCATGTCATTGCTTGCGCGCAGCATCTAAACCAGGGCTCGACCACCTGTAACACCCAAAGAGTCGTTTAAACCCAGTTATCATCTTTAAATCTTTAAAAATGTCAGCGAATGTGTCCCAAACGTTCCTTTTTTTTTGGTTTGTATGTTCCCAGAGCTTCCACTCTCCCAACTTGACTTTCTCTCTTGCTCCCTTCATACCGTAGGATACTTTCGACGTTGTACGTTACCCTCTCTGAAATTCAGTTAATAAAGCTCATTTCCCAGGGTATTTTAATGTCTGTTAGAGAGCCCACACAGTTTAATTGCTTAATTATATTTATTCGGGAAGAACTCTGTAAGTTTTCAAATATTCCACGCTGTTGAACGGACCAGTGATGTTATGAGAGTTGTTAACGTACCTCTGTGTTGTTGCTAAGTAACCATGCCAAGATCGCCGTCTCGCCTTCTTTTTGTTTTTATTCATATACTCCTGGTTTATTACACAAACCAGTAAATGTCACATGGTGAGATGAATAAAACAGTACAGTTCAGATAGATATTAGCATGGAGTGCACAAGTTTAGCGCCAATGTGTTGTAGAAGCTAATATGGTAATAAGCTAGCTGTTATCTGTGTGCTTTCATGGAGACAACCCCACACTCTCCATTTTAATGTCTATCTCAAACGACTCGACTGACCGCAATCCAAATATCATTAAAAATAATTTTCAATGACCCGTAACTGAGGATGACTGTGGTTGACCGCGGACACCTGCTCACTTCGGGTTGGCCTGCGCATCACTGATTCATAATTATAAACACAAACACATTAATGTACTAAATTATTAAACTCCAGGTCAGGATGTCACAGCTTATGATTGGGTGAGCCCAGCTGTCAATCAGGATGGGTAAACCCAGGCACGCCCACAGATCTGTTCAAGGAACTAAGTTCGGGACGGTGTTGGCTGTTGGCCAAGCTTTTCTAAATATTTTCTCAAGTTGAGTCAACATCATGTACATGTGTTGAGTGAAAATAAATGCATATTTGAAATAGATTACAGTTGCCATGTTTTACCTCTGCTAAGGTGTCAGGAAGGGGGAAGTGGAGAGAGGATTCCAATGCTCAGTGTTGAAGGGGTTATAAATTATTAAAGAAATTCTAACAAACTGAGCAAAAATCATGACACAGACAGAGACAGAGAACAAAACCTGGGGGTAGATCAGCCAGAGTCCGTGGTGGTGAAAAATATCCAGTTTATGGTGACCAGGGAAATGGGCAGAGCGTGAAATATGGGTCAGCTGGATGTAGGCTACCTCCCAATGTTAAACTTAGTGATTATGAATACTGAACAACTTGTATAGTAAAGTGACATTCGATGTAGACTTCATAGCATATTCATGAAATACTTATAAAGGCCTGAGAGATTACATTAATATCCAGGTTACACAAATATGGGTCAGATGGATGTAGGCTACCAATATTAAACCCAGTGATTACAAATACTGCACAACTTGTATAGTAAAGTGACATTTGATGTAGATGTCATAAGACATTCATGAAATGTTTACAAAAACTGGAGATTAAATGGTATTCTTTGTGAAATACTGGATGCACATTTAAAACCCTAAACATTTTCCAAATATGAATAACTCATCAAGTAATTATTGAATGAAAGTTTTATTTTCTTAACAGTGCACAACACTGCAAAAACAAGCCATTGTTATAGCAAAAGTTAAATCACATCTTAAGGGAAAAAAATACCTGGTTACAGCAGTAACTTAGAAACCAAGCCCACCATTATTTGTCAGTATATTACAATGGTCAACAACTTCCCTATTTTTCCATTGTTTAATTCGTTCTTCAATATCTGAGTAAACGCTGTAAAGATGTCTGCAAATAAGAAAAGATAAATATGATTACTGATCAAGGATGCTGCTACCAAGGATACTAAAACTGCAAAATACAGTGTTAGTTTCATTGAATTCTTACTTATTACAAGCTAGTCAATGATTATCTAGTTGTGCGCTTTAGTGTCAAGTTCCACCCGTTTTAATTGACATAGATTCTGCGAGTTAACATCCATAATAGAACTATGGTATAAATATAACAGCAGGTAATGTAATGCTACCTACTCATGGTAGCTATGTCAATGCTGTTGGTCTGGTAGTTGGCTAACATGACCGGCGCTAAAAGTAGTTGCTAGCTAGTGTCGTATTCACGTGTGACATGCTCGCTGCTAAAATTATACATGATTAAGTACTGTGGGTAACTTCATAATTTATTGTTCCACAATAACTAACTGGATGTTATCAAGTGGTTTGTATCACTCCTACCTCCGCCAACAGCTGAGTTTTTACAATGTTCCAGAAAGGTAGATGCTAGATTGGAACGACTAGACAGACAGGGGGCAGGGCTAACATGTGGATGTTCTGTGCAGCTGCAGATTCCGTTGCTATGGCCTGAAATATGACATTGCAGCATAGTCAAAAAGATAAATGGGGTGCATTTCATTGGACATGTTTCTTCGTGGCGTGTTTTTATTTTTTTTCTTTCATGTGGAAAATCTAAGCAGCATGAGGATTTAATATAGTTTTTTCTTATTTATTATCTTTGTCTGAAACCTGATTAGAATACTGACTCATTCAATACTGTTTTTTTTACTCAAAGTTCCCAGTACAGCAGCAAAACTAGACAGAGAGGAAGGCCATGGTGATGCAAAGTGACATTAAAATAATAAAATGACAGTGAAATAAGGCTTCAATGACTTGCAGCAGGTTTATTTTTAACAAGTCAGATATGTTTCACACTGTTCAGTCACTTATATTTAAGAACCTATTATACAGTCATTTATACACTAGTAAATGCTTTTGATTCCATGAACACTGCACACAGCATTTTTGTATATTACATTCATCTTTACCATTGACATATGGTCTACTGAAAAAATAATGAACTTAGACCTACAGTAAAGTCGTCCTCGGTTTTCTGAATATATTTTTGCGAGATCTTCTTCTTTCAACAGTGCTGTCATCTTTCAAAAGTGTGAAATTTACAATGTTACGATCCTCTTTGAACTATCTCACGCCCGTGTTCCACTAGACTGTGATGCGAACTCCGCACCGCAGCACTCATTCGCAACGCTACCCTCCCCGCAGACGCTAGGCGGGCATTCCCTAGATGCTTGGTGTGGGCGGTAACGATTACAGTATTAGTGCCGTTCATGCAGTATTTTGGACAAAAAACAACTGCTGCACTGCATCTGCACTTTTCCCGTACACAGCAGTTGTCTAATTTAAACAAAAGAACAACTAGTCTACTTACCATTATCCCCAACAATCTGTTACTTTCTTCCATGCTTCCATGCTACAATTGCATTGTCCCTGTAGGATTCTAAAGATGTCGTAAAGTCAAGGAAACCTGCTGAACACCGCAATTATTAATTTCTCATCCGCCATGATTGTTGAGTGGGGAATATGCAAATACAATGTTGTGGACCATACGTACTATTGGATACTCGCCTTGCGACATTCTAGCGGTTAACTGATTAATTTGCATAAAGCTCGACTCTGCTCAACTTTTTGGACGCGTAGCAATGGTTACTCTCACTGCACCGTGTACCCAGAATGCTTTGCGGGAGCAGAATTCACTTTTCATAGAAATCAATAGGGGTGGTGCGATGTGGAGTTTGCATTACTGTCTAGTGGATTATGTGCGTCAGTTTTGAAAAATCGCATCGAACTTTCTGAGCACCACCCCTGTCCTGACCCCAGTGTGCCAAAAAAAAAAAGCAGTTACTGCCTTTTTGGTTTGTAGGGCAGTATTGGTAGGGGGTGCGTCCAAAAACTGCCTTCGGGATCCACCATTCACTTACCACATATCTGCCCCAGATTTAAAAAAAAAATATATAATAATTTTGGCACTTTACCTTTTTTTTTTTGCAGGACTCCAGAGAACATGTCCCGCTCCCACGATCACACCTCTCCCTTCCCACCTGCTCCAGCAAGAGGCTGTCAAATAATGGTCCGTGCGCAGTGCTTTGCGATTGTTGGACTTTTATTTTGGAAATGTGTCATCGTTCTGTCTTCCACATTCATGAAAGGTTTGGTATGAATGTCTCATGAAACAGTCATGAATGCTTTATGTGCAGTTTATGAAAGCTGCTATGAATGTGTTATGAACTCACCCGTCAAGTAAAGTGTTAGCGTTTTCTCTGTGTTTTTGAGCAAAAATTAACTGTACTTGAACATAACATGAACAAATATTAACAACCTGAAAATTCTTCAGAAAAACAAGTGCAATATTAACAATATTTTGGTTGATCATGTATACTGTACACCTGCATCACAATTTAAAGATAAGAGTGGATTTAAAAATACACAGATTTAGTAACATTCAGAATATTGGTAAAATTCCACATACATTTCAGGTTATTCACATATTTTGTAACAGACCCGTCTTTTTTTATTTACTTATTTGGTTCCTTTTTTTTTTTTTTTACACCAAAACAAAGAAGAACATTTGCGTTTTTTCATAATTTATTGTTTATTATAATTATGGTCTGATCCATTTATATTGAATTGATGTCAAATCATTTTAACTTCCTTAATTCCTTAATTTGTGCATTTCACAAATTCATCTCAGGGGCCAGATTGATACCATTGCCGGGCTGATTTTGGTCACCGGGCCGCATGTTTGACATCTCTGATTTACATGATCAGTAAATCAGGGGACATGGGGACCACAGATGAAAACTAGCCTTTTGGTTAATTCTGGCTTTAAACCATTTGAAATGCATTGTCCTCTTTCAAATAAACTACATTTAAACTTAAATTAAATAAATAATAAATAAAATAAACAATTTTCAATGAAAAAAAGACACAATACTATTATAATATATGATAATAAACCACTTAAGAAAGGTTAAATAGAGCAGAGAATCTGTTTGGGAACTGCCACAAGACAAGAGTCACACTGGGTCTTTATGAGTGAAAGAAATTAAGCTTTAATTCAGGAAAACCATTATTGATTTATTTTAATTATTACTGATTCAAGTTGATTAATTGTTTCATTTCTACAGGAAACAAAATAATATCTGCTATTTAAATTACTTTTTCTGTATTATTTACATAGTTGAATTTGAATACTTTCATTTTTCCATTCCACATTCACGAGACTGTTTAATTTTTCAACTTTTCCTTTTGATCCTTTTATATTGTGTATTATATATTATGGGGGCGGCTGTGGCTCAGTTGGTAGAGTGGGTCGCCCAATGACCGAGAGGTTGGCGGGTCACGTCCCGGCTCTGGCTGTCCACATGTCGAAGTGTCCTTGGGCAAGACACTGAACCCTGACTTAGGCCCCCAGTAGGACTGACGTTAGACCTTAGAAACCTACTGGTGTATGAGTGTGTGTGTGAATGGGTGAATGAGAGGCTAATGTAAAGCGCTTTGAGCACCGTGAAGGTGGAAAAGCGCTATATAAATGCAGTCCATTTTACCATATTCAAAGTCAACTTTACTGTCAAATATGCCATATGCACAACATACAGCACAGATGAAATACTATATATAATATATATATATATATATATATATATATATATATATATATATATATATATATATATATATATATATATATATATATATATATATATATATATATATATATATATACAGTATATATATATATATATATATATATATATATATATATATATATATATATATATATATATATATATATATATATATTATATATACAGTATATATATATATATATATATATATATATATATATATATATATATATATTTAAAAACAGAATACAAGAAAACAACGCGGTAACAAAGTAATATGTACAAGATATGTGAATAGAAAAAGTATAAATGTATATATATATATATATATATATATATATATATATATATATATATATATATTAGAACTCATTAATCCATTGTAACAAAGCAACACATCCAGCTCTTTCTTTTCCATTCTCCTACATCTTAATATTCACACCTGTCCAACAAATATCACACTTCCTCCCATCATGAGTGCCAGAGCCACCTCTAACCTATAATTAGTTCACTACTTGATATTATATTAACATGAGGGGTGACTGTGTCAAATTTCTTGTTCTTTCACATAAAATTGTAAAATGTTCATGTTATCACATCACATCCCCGAGAATAGATTGGGAGAAGGTGATGGTGGTGGCAGTGGGTGGGGGTGGGGGGTGGGTGGGGGGGGTGAGAAATCAATATGCTGACAGTGGCAGCAGATGCAGTTAATATGCAACTTAGTGGGTGGAGTGAAGGATCTGAGAGGGGTGAGGGTGTTTGTGGAGGGGAGGGGGAGGGTATCAAATGTGTCCACCCTTCTGGCATCATATTAACCTGCAAACACCACGACATGTAAATGCCTGTTTGTCTTGGCACAGCTCATCTATCTTTTCATGTTCCAGTAGAAGATAAATATGTTCTCCATACCAATAAAAAAAAAGCTTAATATATGCAAAAAGTAAACTTTGCAATTTTAGAGGAAATATTGCTTGCACTCCAGAATGATAAGTGATAACTAGTTAAAAGGTACAAATATGTTTGGAAAAGTTTGTCGAAATCCAAAAACGGAATACAGGACTGGTGTTGTATGTTGCACTTATGCAAAACAGAAACTTTAAAAAATGGAAATATTCTGTTCAAGTTATGCATTGACGCTCCTTACACATTTGTTACACCATGAGGAAGAAGAATCCAATGAGTCCATTAATGAGGCATCGAGTATATGATGCAGCACAATTCTACCAGTTGCATTACAAACTCAATTAGCTGTTTCCATTACCCTTGGAAATTCGCAAAATGTAAATATCGCTATAAAAAACTGGAAATGAAAACACCAGAATTTTTGGAAAAAAACCCTCAAATATTGATTAAACGTTTTCATGCTTTCATGAGGTAGTTTTTCAGACGCTTTGATATTCTATATAGCAAAAGTGCAATGGAAACTCTTTTTCCACAATTTTATCACATGGTCACTTTTGTAGGGGTGAAAAAGGCAGCCGCAGTCACTGTAACCATAACAACCATTGGCTGCTGCATTGGCATAGTGAAGGTTTAAGTGAAGGTTTTATTATCTGTTAGTTTTTGAATATTTAAGTAGTGTTTTTGGCTAGTACAACTGTGTAAAAAACACTACATAAATGTGTTCGACCTGACAATGTATGGACTGCGCTTATATATAGCGCTTTTCCACCTTCATGGTGCTCAAAGCGCTTTACATTAGCCTAATATTCACACACACACTCATACTACACCAGTAGGTTTCTAAGGTCAATCCTACTGGGCTCCTAAGTCAGGGTTCAGTGTCTTGCCCAAGGACACTTCGACATGTGGACAGCCAGAGCTGGGACGTGAACTGCCAACGTCACGGTCATTGGGCGACCCACTCTACCAACTGAGCCACAGCCAGACCACATGTATAATGTGAGCCAGCTGGTTTGTTTAACATGTTAGTGTCTTTAAAGAGTTCGCCAGGGACATTTACTGATGAGAGAATTAGCCGATTCATTCATGCTAATGCTATCAGGGTGATTGCCAATCTGACGTTCCAAAGGTGACAGCAGTGAAGTTACAACGCTCCTTCCTAGAACAACCTTCAATGGAAACATGTTCAAAGAGCAAATATATATTATAATATATATTTTAGGAATATCGCTATTGTTTTGCGAAAAACTGTAATGGAAAGGCCGCTAATATCTTGGCTGTGAATATCACTTTAGGTCCACAATGCATTTGTTTCCACAGTTGGAAAAGCTAAATGAAATAGAATTGAGTGTATTGTCATCAGCTGTTTCAGAGGGAATAAACTAAACAGATGATGGAGCTATAGGTTGGAATAAACAGCCTTCTAAACACACCCTCTAGTATTCCAAAAGACCACCTCTATTTTTGATTACAGACATTCACTGTCATCGTGTCAATGGTTAATTTAGGTCACAACTAAGGCTGTCAAATTATTAGTTTTTTATCAGTTTAATCACAGGGTTCTTTTGGATTAGTTTTGATTAGTCATGATTAAAGATCAACTTCACGACTTAAAATATACATGTCTTTGCCTGTTACGAGTTTAACTTATCATTATCAATATAGCATAATCGATAAGTTGATATCACCTGCAGATTTTTTACAGTATGTATTTTTTATAGTGCCCGAAACTTGATTCTTCCTCGTCTACATTTTTTAAATAACCCAGACGGTGACATATTCAGAGGAAGTCGATAGGTATAAACAATGTAGTCGTTGCTAGGCTACGGTGGACAGTGATTCGGAATGTAAAGTAAAGGGGTGTAAAGTAACTAATTACATTTTCTCCATTATTATAATTGAATAGCTCTTATCAGTACTTTGTCATTTTTAAGTAGTTTATAAATTACCACGAGATATGCTGGACATGCTATACATGTGCTAGTAACCAGCTGATCAGCTACCAGAAACACAAAAGTGAGAGAGAGAGAGAGTTGGTTTTGGAATCTTCTCATGCTATATGGGGAGGCTAAGTCATACCCTTCTACTTCTGGACCATGGGGGCTTAACTTGCAAAAAAATTGAATGGGAGTGAATGGAGCAAGTCAAGCTAAATTCTGATTCTGTTTAACAAGTGTTCTGAAATGCACATATGATAGCGGTTAATAAGAAATATTAGATGTGGCATTGGCAGACCACCCATTTTGATGGGAAGTAAGAGACTACAATGTATGTGACGTCACTGTGGTGTGGAGTCTGTGGTGATAAAACATTATTAATAGGTTGAAACACATAAATATTTATCATTTACTATGAGGTACAACATGTTTGTGATTCAAGGCACATGACAAACCAGATACGATTTTAGCATTTTATTTCCCATTGAATACCATTCATTAATTTTCTGATCCCAGGCCCCATGAGCCTTCCTGGAAGAGGCGGAGACTTAGGCTCCCCATAAACGCTAATCTCTTGTAGAGATTAGCACTTCACATAATTGAAAGGACTAATGTATAGCTAGCTGGATATACTTATACCATCCTTGTATTAAACACCACACATCAAAACAGTTGTCCTTAAAGTGTTGCGAACAAATAACTGCTCCAGATCCTGATTCTCCAAAGTCTGCCCTGGTTTTCCTCACAAAACTCACCCAGGAACGCCTTATCACAATGTTTGTGGGGAAATAATAGGTTGAAATAACAACTCCTTCTTGGCTACATTCCTGCAGCCTCCCACCACACAATAGTTAAGCATTTAAATGAATTTAACAACTTTAACTACCTTTAACAAAGAATGAATGAACCGATAACTGTGCTTTTATAAACAAAATGGCGGCTGCAGCTCACTCTGAAGACATTTCCAAATGTGCAAATATTTTGCTTCTTAGCAAGTAGTTCATACAAAAATGCGATTAAAATAATTATGGCTCTGTATATTATTAGGTAGGTAGGATCTGCAAAACATGATTTATCAATGACCAATGTGTGTTTCATGTTGCATGAGCAAACACCCTTAAGAAAGAAGGGAATATATCTGTCCTAGCTGGGCAATGCATTAGCTGAAGTGCCAGCAGTATCTCAGAGTAATGCATGCATTGTAATAATGTGGTATTTTAAGCTGGAAGTGCTTCAGTAAAAAGAAAACTCCATCTTGCAGAATGTGTCTGATACTTTATGGCATTTTTTTTGTACTCATATGTCTCACAAAATACACTAAAATACGTATTTTTTAAAAAAGCAGACAAAAAAATATGCAAAGTGTGCGAGAATCCCTTAAAATTCCTCAAAAAATAAACAAATAAAAAATAAATGACAAATCCAAAACATATTCAAAACTTCTTCTAAAATACAGAAAAACACCAAAACAAACAAACATCTAAAACAACCAAGGAATGCCGGCAAGAACATAACTTCCTTGGTGGCGGTAATTAAGGTTGTTCCTTCTATTAAAAACTCACCAACTGACTCACATTATAGCTTTATTTGTCAATATTATTATATTTTCAAGTTTTACCTGCATTAACTGCTGTTTTAGGCCAAAGAAAATACAAGCTGGATGCTTTGAAGTGTAGTAAAAATACATAAATACTAAATTTCAGACTTGTTTTGGCTCATAATAAAGCACCAATGCACTAAGTTCAAAGGTCATGTGACATTGTGCTTGCAAATGGACAAGAGGTAAAATTAAAATGCTTTAAAATGAACATTCTTTCGAGTACAATCTCTACAATTAAATAGGGACAATATCGTTGCATGCTCTATATCAGCAGGAGAAATGTTATGAATACGCCAGATGTTGAGAGAAAAGATAAAAAACCTGCTAACTTCGTACAGCAAAATGGTGTTCAAGGCTTATAAGCAGCAAATTTTCAGTTCATGAAAGACAATGTGTTCCTTCAAATCAAGTTGCGCTGTTTCTGGTCATTTTCTTTCACAGGTGTATTGTCAAAGCAAAGCAGTCTGCTTGTAATTAGCTAGCGAATACGGACAAAAGAGACATCTTATGGCATATGGCAGGGTCAGATGGAGAAGGAAAATCTTGTCATACAGCGGCGGAAATCTATTTACTCGCATACATATGGATTTATGACAACAACTGGCATAAGGAATCATGAATAACTTACAGACGGATGTTCTTATACAAGCATCAATTGTTAATTGAAGAAGCTGTCACGTTCCCCGGGGCTGTCAACATAGTTTTATAAGCATTCAAAGTCAGCTTTATCAAATTAATGGTCTATTCAGTGCTGCCTGATTCCCCTGTAATCCATCTTTTGTGCTTCCCTTCACTAAAAAAAATGGTAAAATTTAGTTTTGGAGACACATCACTCAGTGGTAGAGGAAGCGTCTTTGACTGAGTGGTGTGCACATGCTGTCTGTTTTGGCTCAGGTGAGTTCCCTGGAAGCCCACGACACCGGATGACGATGGCCTCTGTTGCATTTTTGATGTCGCGTCTGTGTAAACAGAGGCGATCGTGTCAGCAAGAAAAAGGTTTGCGCTGAAGGAGTTCAGGTGCGCTGACAGGTCGATCTCTGCAGGCTGTAGATGACGTTCACCGGGGAAATCATCAGACACCCTCTGCTCGCAAAACGACTGAAGAAGGAGAAAAACACATGTGCTGAGGAGAGCTGTCCTCTGAAGCATGAGGAGGAGTTCAGGAGAGGAGGACCACAACAGGGACGACCACATCTCAGCTTCAAACACATCCATGTTTACTGGAGTACAACACAACAGCAGCAGCAGGCAGGGTGTTTTAGTATAATATACATCCAGTAGAGTGCTCCTTCACTATAACATAGGTGTCAAACATATAGTCCGTGGGCTAAAACCAGGCTGCCAAAGGGTCCAAAGAGAAACGTCAAAGATAAAAATGTCACAGACAACATTAATAAATGTGGACGTCAAAATCACTTTTGTCCAAAGTCATGTTCAACCTCATTTTAACATAAAGCAGAGGTTTATGTGTGTGTATGTGAGGAATGATATTGTTAAAATTGCAGGTATTATTCATAAGACATTTCTAGTTATTCATGTTATTTGCATTTTTTTGAAGTGTACTCTGTAGATTCTCATAATATAATTTTACTTTTTCTTTTTTTGTGTGTTACTCAAAAAAGAGAAATGTTTGGAGTTGCCATTATTCATAGGTTATGCTATTATTTTACTGCTCTGGCCCACTTCAGATCGTACTGGGTTGAATGTGGCCCCTGAACTAAAATGAGTTTGACATCCTTGATCTATAATATAATATAATTTTTTCCGGAGATGAGGCATCTACACACTTTCATTAACCCTTAGCTGCTTGAATGTCTGGCTCCTCCATCCTTCAGTAAGTGGGTTAAAATAACCCATGGTAACATTATTGTGTTTTTATGCCATTTTTGTCATGTTAAAAAATAATTTATTTTGTATTTTGGGCTGCAAAAGAAGGATTTCAGGTGTGAAATATTGTTTCTTTTTTATATTTTCCATATATATATATATATATATATATATATATATATATATATATATATATATATATATATATATATAATGCGTTGAAGGTTCAGATTCCAGGGAAAATGAATGAAAACTACAATTTCATCAGATACTGTATACCAAAAGCCAGTTAAAATTTAAATGGCATCAAGTCAATAACTTGTTTTAGAAGAACACCTTGAATATGAAATAATACTGACTTCATTACAAAGATATTGCAAGAATAGAGCATCACAGGGTCATTTTTGACATTTGTAATGTTTCTATGGAGACAGAAGGACATAAATGTGGTCAGTTCAGTTCAATTTATTTCGACCACAGGACATCATTAATACATCAATCAACATATTTAAAAAAAAAAAAGGGGTGGGGGGGGGTTGTACTTGAAAAGGAGTGGGAAGAAGTAAAACTTTTAAACTCCCACCCCTCTTCCAATAGATTCTGCTTCAATGATCAATCTGCCAGTAATTAGAGAATGTTACAGAACACGGTGACCTTTGACCTAAACTCATAGCAGCTAATAATGCGCAGATAAGCCCCCACTTCTGAAAGATACACGAACCCCCCCTCCTCACACACACACACACACACTGACCACCAAATCCATTCATAACTTTTGGAGTTATCTTAGTACAAATCACACACATAACGCGCACCCTCCCCCCACACACACACACTGATCACTTCACAAAATGTACTCAAAATGTCAGCCAAAACCGCCCATACCTTCTTGCATTATGTTTCTAAAAAACAAACAGACAAATAAAAACCAGTCCTCTACTCTGGCTTGTCCTTCCCACAATCCTCTTTGCAGCTGAAGACACGTCCCATCAGTTGAGCAGCCAAGAGTGTGATGCTGCTGTGAAGTGTTAATGACTGTGATGGAGACGTGAGGAACACACCTTCGCCATTCCTATGGTGTCACCTTGACTCACCTTCATTCAGTAGGTCTGGACTTCTTTTGTTGTTTTGTTTTGGCGTCCACTAGAACAGGATCAGACACTATTTCTAACCCCCCCCCCTTGTTGAGCTTCCACATGGGCTGAAGTGATAGTATAGTAAAGATGGAGTCCATACATCAGTACGTGTGTACGTCATGTGACCACTTGGTCTGAATCCCATTCTTCCCTCTCCATTTTCTACCTAAACATGAAGGGGTATTGTTGTCATTGTTGTTGATATACAGTTTCGCGGTGACGTCATCATCCGCGACACTTGACCCAGTAACGCGCGCCGCCATATTGATACAACAGTGTAGCAACCACTGCATGAACTGTCAGATTTACTTCACCGTCCTGCACGTCCTGGCTTAAAACTTGGTGTAAAATTCCCAAATCTTGTGCAACCTTCAGGTGTAATAACCATACTTGGATGGAAGAGAAGCTGTCTTTTTCGGTGTACTGAACGAAAAGGGTGAAAAACGTCAGGTGCTGAGAAGAATATCTACGCATGATGGCAAGTCCTGGAGTCCAAAATCAAAGTGGACCTATGTTTGCTCGGAACATTTTGTCAGTAGTAGGTCTAGCTATGTGACTATTTTAGTTCCTAAAAATATCATTAACATTATTCCTGTCGTTCTGCACATGCTCCTGACCTTGTCGTGAACCTTGTCGTGATGACGCATTAGTGTAGGAACATTTTCCGAGATGGTTGTGCGAAGCTAGCGTTGGAGTAATGGCGAAGTTAAATATTTGATTGGAGAATTGGAAGAATTCAATATAATGGAAAGAGTGTTCAACAAAACAGGAAGTGGACACGATTGTTTTCGTTCTGAATTAACTAGGAACAAGGAACAAGGAAATAACTTTAATTCTGAATTACTTTATTCGGAACAAACAATTCGGAATTAAAAACATCATGTAAATGTACGGAATTAATTGTCAGCAAAGCCTTTTTCATCATCCACTCATCACCCTTATCCGAAGAGACGTTATAATGATTATTTCTGCAGTTTATAGTTGATGGCTGTAAAAAGATGAACAAAGCCAACAGAACAGAGTCGCTTACAGCTGCTGACACCGTGGGGAATTCTGTCACAAAGTTTCCACATCTGTTAACAGCAGCCTCCGTGACTGCTAATGACGCAAAAGGTCACCAAAGGTTATCCTACTTCATAAGAGAATGTTTGAACTCCTACCCCTGACAGCTCAGTTTCAAGGGCAAGGGGTAATGCCAAGTGCAAGGGGGGGTGGGGGGTAAATTTTGGATTGGGCCTTGGACAAAACAAAACATCCATAACAGGTTCATGGGAAATCTGCAGACTTTCAATCTTTATAAATCAAACACATATTTAAAGTATTAAAAAATTATATTTTTCCCTTGAACAATCGTCATGTAATGTTTCATTTGTGAAACATCTTCCATTAATGTGTCATCACTGCAGTTGAACTGAAGTTGAGGACAATACATATAGTTACAGTGCTGGGTAAGTTACTTTGAAAAAGTAATTACCATTACTAGTTACTTCCCCAAAAAAGTAATTGAGTTACTAACTGTGTTAGTCCACTAGCAAAGTAATTAGTTACCAGGAAAAGTATTTTTGCATTTTTTATTTTATTTTTTTTTGCTTAAAAATGTCAAAGAAATTTAAAAAACTGTTCAACAGGGTATTCATCCTTGTTCTGTGACCTATTATCAAATGGTAAAAGTTAAACAACCTGCAATAGATTATAAACAGTACAATATTTGGTGAAAGTTACTTGAATTTGTTCAAAATGTTAATATTCTTTAACTTTGCATTTAAGTATACAAGTGTAAATTCTTATTCTATTATTATTAGTGAAAAAAACCAACACAATAATGTCTGTAAATTATTCTATTATACATTTATCTACTGAATTGTCATGAACAACAACTAATGTTACAATCATTTGAAGTGTTTACACCCTTTATATTAAGGCACAGAAACTTGCTTAGAACATAAATGAGCAAAAAGAAAAGCAAATATTAATATTACAATTGTTATTTTTAACAAATGGAGCTGAAATGTGACCTTATGACTTTATGCTGCCATCATCTGTGTGTGTGTTTGACTGATTTGACTGATTGTGTGTGTGTGGAAACAGGACAGTTCTGTTCCCGGGGCAACACTTTTGCCCCAATTCATCACATTATTTCCCGAGTAACGCGATACAGTTATGGATAAAGTAATCACTCCGTTACTCAAAATGTGGCTGCGTTAGTAACTCCATTATTCCCAGTACTGTACAGTTCTATACAGTAGAGTCAAGATTCAAGAGGTTTAATGTCACAGTAAAAACACACAGGCTTGATGTCATGCAGTGAAATCCTTAGATTCCACATTTCCTGTCAACGTGAGAAAATTAATAACAGTAAGAAATAGTGGGACTAGACTAAAACTAAAGTCCAACTATTTCTTAACCCAACTTAATGTAACTACTTTTCTCACATATTATACATAGTTCTGTTTATAGTTGACATAATTCATTGAATAACTAATTGGAAGCTAACAGGAAATATTTTCCTGATAGTCACTCATGGGCAATACATTATCCTTTACTTATTTCCCATTGAATACCATTCATTATTTTTTCGATCTTAGGCCCGATGAACTTCCGGGAAGGGGTGGAGACTTAAGCTCGCTGTAGACATCCAGATGTTAAGTAGTTGTTCTGTCCAATCAGGACCCTCTGTACCTCCAGCGCTTAAAGCCAAATTAACTAGAGCGGAATACACCTGTCTCCATGGAAACCTTTCTTTCAGAATGAACATTTCCATGGGAACATAAAAGAAGTAGCTTTATTTCCAAATTATTTTATTCTGAATTCAAAAACATCATGTAAACGTAGCAATTGTGATGTAGAAATGCTACAGTATGTGCGAGACTGAGTTAAAACCAACAGTGGAAAATGTGACATAAAGGGGTCAAAGCTGATCTAATACTGCGAGGTCTCACTCCTGGATGGAAACCGGTCTGAAAAATCAACTACTATAACACTACGTCATAAAGCAAAGGTTTGTAAAGGAACGAAGTGAAGACGTGTGGGTACATGTTTATTTTGCTAACACTTCTATCACATCAAATGTAAATCTATATGGACAGAATCAAGCACATGTTCTGCTTGTAGGAGTTTGAGGAATGAAGTTGTGTTTTTGCTTCGTCATGTCTCTGTGAATGTGTAACATGGAGTGATCAACATCCATCTCTATTAGAAGCTCGGTTTGAAAAGCGTGAGAGACCAAAAAAAAAAAAAAAAAAAAGTCTGGTACAAACGCTGGCCAAATCAGAGGATAGCAGCAAAAACAGAGTGATAGCTGTGTGTTTGAACTGGGTAATTGGTTGGGCACTCAGTAGGCAATACAACAGAGGACCTACGGAGGGTGGTGTGTGTTTCCCAGCCCCACTGTGCAGCCTCATAGAGTACAAAGACAGAGAATGAACTTCAGAGGGTTTTAATGCCTGAAGAGAAGAATATGGACATTAAATTATCAGGGGAAAACAGCAGGGTGTGAAAAAAGAACCTTCTAAAGACTGCGAAACGCAAACGTACATACAGGCTGCTTCTGACACGGAAACCTGGCCAAATTCACAGACTCCTTTATTCTGAGCTTCACACTGATACTCCCAGAAATTGTGTGTCTGTGTCTGTGTGTGTGTGTGTGTGTGTGTGTGTGTATGTGTGTGTGTGTGTGTTTGCCTCTTTGTAAATGAATGTACTGTACATGCACACACGCTTTACTGTTTTAATTGGAATTTAAAGCAATAAGCCACCATAATACATACTGACGCACTGGTTTTCTCGCATTGAAAATTGAAATATTGTAAATATGCACAGCTCTTTTCTAAAGCTCCAAACCTGACAAGCAGGACTTCAGTGTGTTATGAAGAAACTGACGGTGTCGCTCCTTCACTGTAACTAAGAGACAGACCTCATGAACATGTAGAT
This sequence comes from Siphamia tubifer, assembly GCA_020466265.1. Lineage (NCBI taxonomy): Eukaryota > Metazoa > Chordata > Actinopteri > Kurtiformes > Apogonidae > Siphamia > Siphamia tubifer. The sequence continues at coordinate 15,338,336 of CM035798.1, read as the reverse complement.
AGTGAATCACACATTTATTTCGTTTCTCTATGGTTTGTTTTCTAGATCATGAAGAGAAAAAATGAGCTCTGGCTGTGTTCACTACGTCAACAGTGTTTCAGCCTTTAGAGAAAGAACATTAAAAGGAAATCCTTTAAATAAGATAAAATATTATTAAAGTGTTATGTTCGTTAAGTTGTTTTTAAATATCATATGTCACTATTATAAATCCTGTAGTGACAGTGTGTTCATTTACAGTCTAGTATTATCAGACAATTGGTTTTATAATATTTTAAAACTGACAAACTGAGCAAGTGGTGTCTTAAAATAATAAAAATATTGTGTTGATCTGCTGGGATTTCATCATTGTTACACAGGCCTCACAATACACACACTTAACCCTTTAACCCCTGACGCGTCAGCGACGACACGTTCTGAAAGAATGGTTTAGTTTCAATATTCTGAGAAAAAATACAGCTTTTTTAACTGTGATTTTACTGAGTTTTGTTCATGGGTCTGATATATGGAAATAAACAGGTGTCAAAAAGTAAATGATTTAGGAAAAAAAGCCAAAACTAAAACTACAGGAACCAAATTACATTATCTATCTATCTATCTATCTATCTATCTATCTATCTATCTATCTATCTATCTATCTATCTATCTATCTATCTATCTATCTATCTATCTATCTATCTATCTATCTATCTATCTATCTATCTATCTATCTATCTATCTATCTATCTATCTATCTATCTATCTATCTATCTATTTATACATACTTCATTTTAGTTTATTTTAACTAAGTTCAGTTATTATTTTGTAAGTATTTATTATTTTTTGTTAATCTTGTTGCTTATTTTCTTTTATATTTCTACATTTAATATTTTATAATTTTTCTTCACTTTTGTGCCATTTGTCCCTTATTTTGTTCATGTAAATTATTATTTTGTTGGTTTAATGTACATTTTTGGCTGTTATTGTCCATTTTGTTACTTATTCTATTATTTTTTGACTGGAACTGTTAAAGTCTCAGAAGTTAAAGGGTTAAAACTGTAGGTTCTGTTACTGAGAATTTACTGCTACGGCTGTTTCATAAAATAAAGTCATAATAAAATAAATTACATGAAATAGATAACAGACAGTAAACAGACAGTAAATTAGAGCCAAAACGATTAATTGATTAATCGCCTCGATTCAATAAAAAAAATGTGGATTATAGTTTTCCTGAATCAAAGCTTCATTTCCTTAATTTAGCTGCTTTTAAGCATTAGTTCCATTGTTTTGCTTCACATAGACGCACATGATGCCAGAATCAACACGAACAAAAATGACGCGTAGATAAAAGAGACGAAGACAAGAAAGGCAGAAAATGTCTGGATGTTCACGTTTGTTTTTTAGTTTGTTCCAATACAAGGATAAAATGGCAAAAAAAAAAAAAAAAGGTTATTGTTGATATTACTATATATCTATAGATGAATAGGTGTATATACTTGTACACTGTTGGTATTTCTATATGGATATTTTTTTCTATATTGTTTTACTTTTATACTTTTTGTGGTTGTTGTTTCATCTGGGTCTGCATTAAAGGATACATTTTCACATTTTTACCTATTCAAATAATAATGTAATTGAATCAAATAAAATTAATCGAAACGGTAATTGATTACAAAAAATAATCAATTGCTACAGCTCGACACTAAAGGAGGCAAAGATGAAGTTAATTTTAAAACCTTAAAAACACTTATGGCAAGTTTATGGACATGATCTGCTTTGGAAATATATTTAAAAAGTGTTTAATATTACATAAAGTGATAAGGTAAGTGTCAAAAGAGATGTGAAAAGTGAAATAATTAAGTGGTATATGTATACATTTTAAGTTGATATCAGTTTATAAAATAGGTTTTTATGCCTGAATGTGTCTGAAGTGAATATATTCTAAACTGAAACACATTATCTCATTTGTTCATAGAATTGCACATTTTCACTTGATAGTATATCTACCTTTTATCTTAATTTTACTTTATTAGTGGTTTAAATCTGTTAAAAAATATATTTTTTTCTTGTCGACCAGTGCAGTTAATACAGAAAGTTGTGCTATCATGTATGTTAAAATGAGAAGAAGAAAAAACATTGTATTTACTATTTATAATAATTAACTTTGATACATTTTTCACAACTAGATCCATTGTAATATTGTTTGCAAATGTAATTTTTAAATATACCAGTGACTGGAAGTGTCCATATTTTTAATAGTTTATTCTAAAAAAGGAAAGAACATGTGCTTTGAATGCCAAACCACTAAAAAAAGGTTTATTTTACTGTAATTTTCTTTCATATGTTTTTAAACTTCAAGGAAAAATTGAGAAAATCATTGAAAAATAACAATATTTTTCATGAAGCTTTCTATTTTCTCAAACCATCTGTAAAAATCCCCTTTTGTCACCATAATAGATTCTCAATAGTGACATTTTCTATATGAATAACCTCATTTCATGAACTAATTTAATTTAATTACTCCATTTTGTCATGTTGTGTCTGCATCTGTGATTGACGGGTACAGAAACAAACTGTTCCAAAACAGCATGGAGGAAAAAAAAAAAGAAGAAGAGACGAGACAAGACAGGAAGAAAAAAAAAAAAAAAAAACTGCGTCGTCGTACGTTGCGCGCTGATACCAACAAGGCCTTTGAGATCTTCTCCAAATAGTCAGACTTTCAAAGTGAGTGAAAAATATGTACAATGGGAAATAAAAGTACTACAGCTAAATGAAAAGAATCACTCCTGAGAGTTCTAGCTTTACACACACACACACACACACACACACACACACACACACCTTATTAATCTTTAATATCTTGTCTTGCCCTCCCTTCTCCCTCTCCAGTTTATCTCTTCTGAAGCAATTATACCCAAGAGGACCGAGCACATAGGACATGCTCCCACTACCTAGAGCAATAATATATCATTACATACTAAACATATAGCAGCTATGCAAACAGCCTTTATTGCTACTCCAGGGCGAGTGCTATTTATAAGCAGAGATCACTCCTCTGTATCTGCACTGTATCTGCTGCAGCAACTGACATTAGTTCACATTCTTCTGCTTTTCATGAGTGTGTGAAACGCTGAAAGAACTGCTTGTCAGTTTGTCCAATTCGGTCATTTATTTTCAATTGCGTCATATTGACATTAGGGGGTGCTGGAATTCTTTACAGTTGAACGATAAGGAAGGAGTATTGAAAATTGACTGCACTCTGTCATATTAATTGGGGAAATAAGGAGCATTTATGTGTACGTTTCTGTCTATAGATAAATAGATATGTATGTATGTATGCATTTGTATGCACGTGGGAATATTTGTAATTGAAATAAAAACATAGCAACTCGTTAAAGTTGTTTTAAAGTCAACTTTTTCATACTAAATGAATATTAGAGTAGTTATTTGAGGCAGAATTGGTGAAGAGGTGTGATCACACATATGTTAAGTCTGAGTAAAATGAATATGCTGAGAGGTATTTCTTGAAAAAGAGAAAACCAAATGTAATTCTTTACATTTCCCAGAGTAAATTTCTTCCTCGCGCTGCTGTCAATGTTGAGAATCAAACCTGTTTCCTTCAGTGTCTGCCACAAACAAACAAACAAACTGCTCTTTTATAGTTGCAGGGGAGAAAAAAAAAAAAAAAAAAAAAACTTCTCCTAAGTTACTTATTCAAAGTACAACTCATGAATTATTTAAGAGAACACATTTCCCCTTGTTTATTTAAATATACATATGTATAAAATATCATTTATTCTAAGAGGGTCTATAAATCAAAAGTATTCCGAGAGAATAACAGATAAGTGAGGTTATTCTGCAATGAGGCCAGCTGGTGGTAATAATTTAATGACGTTTTACAGGCGCTATAAAGACAGCAAACAGATGTGGCATTAAGGATTATAAAGTTGGTAAAACTTTTAACAAGTGCTATGTATTTCGTCGGTACAACAACACCAACCCCCAGAATAAAGGGAATTTACACATCCTTCAATTCCAAAGCTATCAATCACACGCATGTTATTCCCCTGGGAGCGTCTTTACATGCATATTTATCAGCTCAACATGCTAATTCCCGCTGCTATACGCCCGCCAGGCACGTCTCCAGGCGTGTTTATGACTCGTAATTGTTGATATCCTTTGATATATTTCCCTCAACTAAGACATCATTTGGTTTTTGTGGTCGAAAGTCAATGAGGCACAATGACCCGAGCTTTCAATTCAAATTTACAGTTCAATATCTATTATATGCTATTCATCGCCTGGAGAGGAAGCCTCTTTTCAAAAGCTGAGGGGTGGGGTGGTGGGGGATTCAGCTCCTACTGTATAGCACTTATCAGTACTGAAGCTCATCTCAAGGTTATTTAATTGATTTGAAAATAAAATAAGGGAGAATGGATTATTACTGGCAGAGAAGCACCTCACGCTTTTTAGCTGGAATATATATATATTTTTTTGCGCAAACTGGAGGTATATCTATAAATAAATAAATAAATAAAAAAGGTATGTTTGTTTTACGCTTCCATATCTTGGATGTTGCTCACAGGAGTTTTGAATAGTTTATCATCTTTTGCCAAACAATTAACTGTGAAAAACTTTCTGCTGTATAAAGACACGTGTGCCATATTGTTGCGAGATCCAAGTTCATCAGAATGCATTTACATTTTGTTAAAGAACATATATGGCAGATGAAGCATTCCGGCATAAATTCCACTTTCTTTCTCGTCGAGAGAATGAGTGGGAGATCTCTGCCGCTCTCTCTTCTCTTTTTCTCTGCGTTTTTTTTTTTTTTTTTTTCTCTTCTCCTCTTTATCTTTCTTCCTTCCTCTCTCGTCCCTTTTTCCTTTTTTTCCTTTTTCTCCTTTCTCCCGCAGACACCTGCCGCCAAGCGCACACCTCCAGGGAACTCAACATCTGAGAAATGCAATTTGAGCATTTCAGCGGCACAAAGAAAAGACAAACAATGCTGGAAAAAAAACGAAGGGGATAAACATGCGCCGAGTTGATGCTGGACAAACATGTCGTGTTGCCTCCAATTCACAAATGGCCCTGCCGCCTTCAGCGCTCACAGGTGTGGAAATTCAAGGACAAACTTGATCGCTGTTGTTGTTTTCCGGGTTTGTTTGCTTGTTGTGCTCGTCTCTCTCTCTACTGTTGTTTGACAGACTCGCTCCTTGAGGGATGCAAGCTTTTTAATATGACAAGATAGGAATAGGGTGCTGTTAAAAAGGCGGGAACCGGAGGGGGGTACGAGTGAGTCAAAGTCCAAATAAAGAGTCATGGCTCAAAAGGCCGAGTGTTTGATGCACGAGGCCCAAAGTATTTCTACACAAGTGCTTGGTTCAAACTGACTCTGATAAAAGCTCAAGTACTAAAGCAGGGCTCTGAAAAAGGGTCACATTCAGCCTGATTTGATCTACAATGAAATGAAAACATAATAAGATATAAATAATGACAACTACAAATGTTTGTCATTGTTTTAATGTAAAAAAAACAACAACATTAAATGATGAAATTACTTTTATAAATTATCCAAATACAAAAAAAAATGAAATGTGATAAGGAAAATAAGGGTAATTTTAACAATATTCCGCCTCAGTTTATCATTTGTCCATGTGTTTTATTATGGATCAGAGCGACAAAAGATACTAAACTCTCAGAAACAGAAGGAGAAGCAAAAATTTTCTTTAGAGTTGTTGTGACAGGATAGTTTGTAAATGTTAATATTTTCATAATTTAATATTATATTGTGCAGTAAAACAATGACAAAACTTTGAAGTTGTCATCATTTATAGACAAAGAAAAAAACTGAGAAGAAAATATGGAGTTATTTAACAGGTTATTAAGCTCTTCATCCCACGGGCCGCATTGGAAGCATTGGCGGGCTACATTTGGCCCCCGGGCCACATGTTTGAAACCTCTATACTAAATCGACTCATTTACTGCAATAAAAGTAAAAAAGCACAGATGTAAAAGTCCATAGTAGTCAACTGAAGGTCATGTCTAACTAATGTTTCTACATAAAACTAAAACAAAAACCTCATCATATTAATATAATTACATCTTATTTTGTCATTTCAGTCAATATGTCATTAGGTTCATAGCATGGATACAACAGTCACACACTATATGGACAAAAACACTAACAAACACACATTCTTTTCCAACAGGCGTATGGGATCCAGAATAATAAAGACAAACACAGCTTTATATTGTGATTAATATTGTATTGATTATGACTTTGAGAACCTTAGTCAAGATTTTTGTCTTAATTGTTTTTATTCTTCTTTAGGTATGAAAAAAGCAATGTGATTGAAATATTTTTAATGAACCTATTTTTTATGGAGTTATAAAAATGTCCACTCAGCTGGAAAACATGTGTTTAAGCTTTGAAGCAAATAAATGTGTATTTAAAACACAATATTGAACAAAACACATTGAAATAAAACATTTTTAATTAAGGTTTTGTTTAAGAAGAGACTGTTAATTACAGTCTAATAACAGCAAGTAATTAATTTCCAGGTTAGTGCAAATCAGGTATTATTACAGATCAGTTACAGTAATGATATGAACTGATATGGAACTAAAACAACTCATGAAATATACAAGAGAACAACTGTAGAACAACTGTCCACTGGAGTGACCAGTATTATGCATCAGAGGGTTAATATTAGTGTCTATACATTATGTTAAATCAACATTAAAAAATACCTCTTACAGTTGTAGCCGTGATATGTCCCAATGTTTTCTAATACATATAATATAATACATAATAGAAATGTCAATATTTCCTGAAAGTTGAATGGGAGATG
>CM035798.1:15311509-15329009 GCA_020466265.1 Siphamia tubifer | reverse complement strand
AATTAACATGCACAATGTTTTCCATAATCCGGCACAGTATAATTATGCCCCTCTATTCCAGAACACGTTAGCATTAGCTTTTTCTAAAGCACACAACACCTGTTTATTTGGTTTACTTGTTCTCTCTGCCTTCCTTTTTTCCCTGTAATGATAAAGAAGCTGCAAAATGTTATTTAGCTCTGCTCTGGCGTTGGATGTGGACCTACAGTCATTTGAAGCTGGACGCAGACCCTAAGCTCAGAATCTAAAGGGACAGAGACTGTGTGGTAAATTGCCGGTTTTAACAAACTGGATTTGTGTTTCTCCAGCAGACGAAAAAAAAAAACAAAACTGTGCTAATATTCCCTTTATGCGTCTTCCTTCGTCTTAGTTACATAAATGAATTGGTACAAACAGCTAGTGAACGTGTACATTTAATGTATTTGGTGTGCGTGTATTGACTCAGACTGAAGGGCTGGGGGTGTGAGCTTATCTCTGTATACTGTAACATGTCCACTAATCACTGATTACTACCGTCTGTTTGTGCTGTGACCAGTGGCAGTGTACAAGATTTCCCATCGTTCCTGAAGGATGCTGGGGAACAGCTTGAGCAGAATCCAGCACGGGACTGGGATTTTTGGCAAGTCAAACTTTATCAGCACAAACATGCGCAAAATGAAAACAAACACAACCCAGACTGCTAATTACCATCCGCTTGGACCTCTGTCCCCTGTTTTTCTCAGACAGAGACACACACAAAATGGCCGACTGCACGGTGGCGGCTGCGGCTGCTCGCGACAAATTTGGAGGAAGGTGGCGGCTGTTCGCTCCGTCCAAGGGACAAACCCTTGTTGTCTGCATAATACAGGTTGACACACTGGTAGCCCCAGTGATTTTTCAAACCTATTATTTCATGTGCAAAGTTATAAATTACACGACTGACACCAGTCTGGTATCTTCTGGGCCATGTGGCCTGAATCAACGCCAAATCCTGTGCCACTAATTTTACTAATTGCCTGAGCCTGGCCAACACTTTTCATTGGTGTGGAGCCTACAGTGTCACAGGAAGCTAATGAGAGCTAAATAATGTATGTGAACCTCTCTAATTGCTTCATTTCTCATTTTGCTTACCAATTCTCATATCATACTTGGGGTGCCAATTTTATTTTTTTTTTGCCTATGATTGTAACAGTGGTTAATACTAATAACTGCTTCAGTCTGTCAAAGGGCAGACGTGGAGGAGGAAAAGAAAAACAAAAACATGCTTATGCCACAGCACTGTGTTACTGTAGTAGAACAGAGTAGAAGTGCATAGTGGCTGGGAATATCTTTTTTTGCATATATTATTTATCAAATAATCCTCTGTTTTCTGTGTGAAATATTCAGAGAAAACCTCCAACCAGCACCGTTCGGGTAAACAATGCATTATTTTGGATGCGCTCATTGATGCATACAGCATCATCAGGTAAGGCAGTGTATGCCAGCATGTGCCACCTGGGGCTGTGTGTGTGTTTTTATGAGTTATTGTGTGTCTGCGGCGCTGTGTGTCCGTGTATACAGTATGCATAGGTAGTTGTGTGTGAGACATACTGGTGTGTGTCTGTGTGTATCGTCTTTGGCTGGATTCCCACTGCAGCACCCGTTGGCCACCTCTCCTCCCAGTCCTATCAACAGGGAGGCTGTAATTTAGCAACAAATTTGATCATCCAAATAGCTGAATATTTAATGGTATTAAAGCGCACGGTAAAAAAGCTGTATTATTTATTTACTCCCTGTAGTGTAACCTCTATTCAGGCGACACCAGGTGGTCCTGTAAATATACTCTATCTGACACATGTGCTGAATTATTGACCGATAATTTATCATAATTTATGTCACAGAAAACTCAATAATCCTCACCAGGACATTGGTGCCTCCTCTCGCCTGTGACCTAAGCAGAGTACGGCCCATCAAGGTGGGGAGAAGGTCAATGCACCCGCGAGCTCAACGCAGCTTGATTAATTAAGTTCTATTTACTGTACAACAAGGTTGCAGTTAAGAATAGCTCTGTTCTACTGGGTGGAAATGTCCCTGGCCTTCACTGATATATTATACTTTAAAAGGGGTTACGATGTACTCATATTTGAAACAAAAATAAAGAATTTATAGGTTCACATTGGACCATTTATATATTATTGTGTGCTTATTTAAAGCTGTCACTTTTGTTTTGGGTGCAAATCAGCATTAGATACTGTACATCTATCTGTAAATGAACAGCAGCTCACATGCAGATCTAAAAATATGAAAGATGATTAATGTAACCTGATGCCAAGTATTGATTTTTGAAGCTATTCTGGCTCTGTGATAATGGCTCTTTTGTCTAAGAAGTGACTATATTTGGACAAAAGGAGCCCGAGCTGAAGAAGAAAGAAAAGGTGAGAGGTCAACAGCCACCTAATGCTACCACACTGACACAGTAAAGTGGAAAACTACATTAAGTCTTTACATCTAGTGGCTTTCTGTAGGATTACAACTTTAACGAGTACACTGGTTTTCTCACGTCGAACACTGAAATATTGTAAATATGCACAGCTCTTTTCTAAAGCTCCAAACCTGACAAGCAGGACTTCAGTGTGTTATGAAGAAACTGACGGTGTCGCTCCTCCACTGTAACTAAGAGACAGACCTCATGGACATGTAGATAGTGAATCACACATTTATTTCGTTTCTCTATGGTTTGTTTTCTAGATCATGAAGAGAAGAAATGAGCTCTGGCTGTGTTCACTACGTCAACAGTGTTTCAGCCTTTAGAGAAAGAACATTAAAAGGAAATCCTTTAAATAAGATAAAATATTATTAAAGTGTTAAGTGTTTTTAAATATCATATGTCACTATTATAAATCCTGTAGTGACAGTGTGTTCATTTACAGTCTGGTATTATCAGACAATTGGTTTTATAATATTTTAAAACTGACAAACTGAGTAAGTGGTGTCTTAAAATAATGAAAATATTGTGTTGATCTGCTGGGATTTCATCATTGTTACACAGGCCTCACAATACACACACTTAACCCTTTAACCCCTGACGCGTCAGCGACGACGCGTTCTGAAAGGATGGTTTAGTTTCAATATTCTGAGAAAAAATAAAGGTATTTTACTGTGATTTTACTGAGTTTTTTTCATGGGTCTGATATATGGAAATAAAAAGGTGATTTAGAAAAAAAAGCCAAAACTAAAACGACAGGAACCAAATTACAATATTATTGATTTATTTATACCTACTTCATTTAATAGTTTGTAAATATTCATTATTTTTTGTTCATTTTGTTCCTTATTTTGTTTTATACTTCTACATTTAATATTGCATTTTATTATTTTTCTTCACTTTTGTGTCTTATTTTGTTAATGTTACTTATTATTTTGTTGGTTTATTCTACATTTTTGGCTGTTATTGTCAATTTTGTTACTTATTTTATGAAGTTTTAACTGGAACTGTTAAAGTCTCAGGAGTTAAAGGGTTAAAAATTTAGGTTCTGTTACTGAGAATTTAATTCCGTTTCATAAAATAAAGTCATAAACAAATAAGTTATGTTATGTTTTGTTGAATATCATGTCCTGTAGTGACAGTGTGTTCATTTACAGTCTCATATAAAACACACATCAGACAATAGGACTTATAATATTTTAAAACTGAGAAGTTGAGCAAGTGGTGTCTGAAAATAATGAAAATATTGTGTTCATCTGCTGTGATTTCATCATTGTTCCACAGGCCTCACACACACACTTAAGAATGTATGTTCTGTTACTGAGAATTTACTGCCTTTTCATAAAATAAGACCATAAAAAAATAACAAGTTTCAAGTTCTCTGCAATATGCAGTTAAATAATATGCAGTTAATGTTTTTTGTTAAATATATATACATTTTCTATGAGCAAGAAAAGCAAGTAAACTAATTGTAATTAATGTTAGTTGTTGCATTAATTATAGTTACTGATCCATAACCAGCATCATTCCAGTCAGACATTGAATTACAGATGAAACAATTAACTGAGTAATCCACTCAAATCAATTAGAAAAATTATTCAAATACAATTTTCCTGAATCAAAGCTATTCTTAACTTTGCTGTTAATAAACATTGGTTCCACTGTTGTGTTCCACATGGATGTTTATTGTGATGCACATGATGCCAGGATAAACACATGGAGTGTAACTTACGGGAGACAAGGACAAAAAAAGTAGATAATATAAGAGCATATACTTTTATGTTATTGTTGCTGTTATTTCTATATGTATTTTTAGATATACATTTGCAGAAAAAATATTAGACCATCGAAAACAATATTTTATGTCCGTGTTCGTATGCCTGATCTACTGCCATTTTACTAACAGTGTATTTGGCGAATCTGTAGGGGGCGCTATAGTGTGAAATAACAATTTCATATAACAAACAGGTGTAGACCCGAGGGACAGACATCGGGGTTAAATTTCGAGCCAAATCGGTGTTTGTATGTCCAAACTACAGCCATTTTAATAAAAGTACATTTCTAGGGGGCGCTATAGTACAAACTCAGAATGTCTTCAGTTAAATAGATGTAGACCTGGGAGATAGACGCCTGTGTCAAGTTTCAGCCAAATCAATGGTCGTATGTCCGAGCTGAAGCAGTTTATGTTGTGATAATTTTTCCCGAAATCTTTGCAAAATTTGCGATAGCGTAGCACAAAAATGATGCAACTTTTCCAAGTAAATTGGATAACTTTTGATGTTCCACTCGTCTAGATCGTGTTCACCGATTTTGAGCTCATTTGGTCCAACGGCCAAGGAGGAGATGACAGCGAAAACCACGACTCAAATTTTTTCAAATTTCAATCCAAGATGGCGGACTTCCTGTTGGTTTATGGGCGTGGCCTCATTAGGTTTTTTTTATTCATCATCATATGTTGAACAGGTGTACCGATTTTCATAGCTCTAACTTCACTAGAGCGTGATCTGGCCTAATCCAAACTATTTCACCTTTTCTAGGTGGCGCTGTAGACACATTTCTTGACCGACTTTTTTGAAACCTATATTTTTCACACTTCTGACGTATGCACAACATTGGGTGAGTTTTCATGCATGTTCAGGGGGTCAAATTAGAGCTCAAAGGGCTGAATCAGAACAAACTTGCAAGCAGTATCAATAGGCCTTGCACCTGACGTGGTACGCGGCGAAGGCCTAAATATGGAATGAATAAACACACTGTTATTGTCACTACAACGACATAGATATTTATGGAAGTGAAGTAATTTTTATTAAAACATTTACAATGGGTCTAACAGCTCTGATTTTAAACTCTTATGAGCTATTTTTGCTGCTATCATTAACTTTGTCCAAACAAATGTACCTTTAGGGTCCTGCGAGGAACTAACAACATCATCCAAGGTGTACAAGTAGCTGGGACAGTGACCCCCACGACCCTAGTGAGGAAAAAGCTGGAATGAATGAATGTACCTTTAGTTGTACCACGGATTAAAATGAACAAGAAACTAAGAAAGAAAAGGAGTGGTGGTCGAACATCCTGATACTTTTCCACTTTCAGGTGATTCTGCAATAAAGGACAAATTATTTGTAATTTTCAGACATGCCTGTTAGTTTAATCGAAGAAAAGAATCATTAGATTAATCGATTACCAAATGAATCGATAGTTTCTGTTCTATTGACGTTCTGCATCGACGTCACTGTACAACGTGACCATTTTTCGCTGTACGGCAGAAGTGCAGGATTATAAACAGAGAGTTAACGGAGAGAGATCAGTGATGTGTGGGCTGAACTAAAATGAGCGGGTGCCCGCAGTCACTCGCAGTTACAGGTCATTGAAAAATATTTTATTGATATTCGGGTTGTGGTCAGTCGGGTTGTTTGTTGTTTGAGATAAACATTAAAATAATCTGGTAAATACGCTTTATTAAAAAAAACCCCCCAAAAAAAAAAACCATCCTGCATCTGTCGTTTCACTGCACAAACTCTTTTGAATTGTAGTGTAGGTTATAAAGAGGAAGCTTTGTGATCTCTCCATAGCATATCTTTAAAAATAATGAATTTGAACGTTAGCAGTTGGCTACAAGACGGAATTTATTAAACACAGAGTTTGTGCAAAGCTCAATTAATCCATATGGTACGACCATGTCACACCAGTTTAGAACGTTTGTTCAAAACTTAAACAAAACTCAAAGCTGACGTGAGGTAATAGAAGTTCTAGAGCTAGCAGCTAGAGACTGGGACAACAAGGTGTTACCATGACAACCCAAAAGCACGGTGGATGAGTTGTGTTATCCATTTGACAGACCTGCTTAAAATGACATGACGGGTTGACTACAGCAAAAGGAGTTTGTGCAGAACTGACGCAGGCTGGTGGCAGCTTAAGGGTTTTTTTCTATGATATTTAGCAGCAAAATTTACTGTAACATCTAATGTTCTCTCGATGTGTGACAGTTTAAAACCAGCTTTTAACATAACATCGCTCGACCTCACAGTGTAACTCGTGTTTAAAAAGCTAAGTGAGCACGCTGTGGCGCATGAATGGCTTTGTGTGTGTGTGTGTGTGTGTGACATTTTTTTATTTTTTATTTATTTTTTTTTACAAATTTTGCCATCCCTAAATAAGGTGCAATAGCTATTATTATTATTATTATTATTATTATTAGTAGTAGTAGTAGTAGTAGTAGTAGTAGTAGTAGTAGTAGTAGTATTTTTATTATTATCAAGTTCTTCAACTGATTTCAAATAATCTTTTTTCAGTTATGTGTGATTAAAAGTATTTACTCGTGTCCTTTATTATTAAGTAATTGTTAAATAAAGATAGAAATGTTTTAAATTACTTTAAAATAACTAAATAAACTAGAAAAGCACTCAGAGAGCGCAGACCTCCATCAAGATAGATACCCCCCCAATCACCACCATAATCTAATCATTTCCAGTAAATTGTAAATTTCATCAAAATCCGTCCATCTGTCCAAGAGTTATCTTTCTAACTAACAGACAGACAGACAAACTCTACACTGTAGATTTTGCAGTGTTAATTTGGAGACAATGGGACCAAATACACTCTAGAAGAAGTTAAATAAACTCTCTAAGTGTTGATTTAACACTGCAAAATTTACTGTGTAGCAAAAACATAACCTCCTTGGCAGAGGTAATAATACAAGTAATAAAAAAAATAAAAACAAAACAGAAAACAGTAGAATGAAATAATGTTAAAAGTAAACATTTTATTAAAAGCTAAACTAAAAACACAGGTTTTCACTATGACTGAGAACATCTAGTATATTTGACTTCATTAATTCATTCATCAATTACTTTAATTCATTTTTATTCAGACACATATTCATCACAAATAAAGTATATAGTTGCCTATGGTATAATACTGTATTTTGTCAACACTTACATTGTATTGTGTCCTACAAAAATAATGTAAAATGTTAGGAGTGAAAGGGACAGTGTTAATATTATTTATTTTAGACATTACCAGAGAAATTTTGGCGATATAAGTTTTTTTCTGGGTTTTTTTCTGCACTAAAATAAGGTTTTATTAATGTACCAGTGTGTTTGTGTCCAGGTTACAGAAGGACACAGGTTCCCATTTAAACATCCTTTCTCTCATTTACCAGTTATTAATGTGGAGAATGTCCCAGTTTGTCCCAGTTTGTCTCCTTCCACTGACCACTACCTACTGGTTTGTTTCACTGCTGGATAATTTGAGATTTCATGATTTCAACCCCATTTTCTACAATAATTAATAAACGACAGACACTGTGGGTGCATGTGTTTTTGTCATATTCAGTGATTGAATCACATTTGACATTTTATATTAATTATTTTTTAATTTATATTTATATTTTTATTCATCATTCATTATCTGAACCCACTTTATCCTCACTAGGGTCGCGGGGGTCACTGGGGGCCTAATCCAGCTACAATGGGCGAAGGCGGGGTACACCCTGTATGAAACGCCAGTTCATCTCAGGGCTGAACATATATAGACAAACAATCACTCTCACATTCACACCTATGGACAATTTTAGATTAACCAATTAACCTATCAGTGCATGTGTTTGGATGGTGGGAGGAAACTGGAGTGCCCGGCGAAAACCCACGCAGACACGGGGAGGACATGCAAACTCCACACAGAAAGGTCTGGTGTGGGATTCGAACCAGGCACGAGTGCCGCCCCTGTATTTTTATTATTAGACTAAATATATGGTTGTGCAAATGAACAGAAAATGTTCAATCATACCTTTAATAAAGTTCACTAAAATAAATAATAAAGGGAAAAAAACAGATTTTGCATATAATATATCAGAGGCTGAAGGGACAAGGTTTAAACTGAGAAGAACATGCAACATATAGTCTTTAGCCCATAAAGACCTTGTGCTATTCTTCTGGCAGCCTTCAAATGAATGTTTCTTCACGTTTAATTTCATGCATTTACTACCATTTATTATAATACTATAATATTATCCTCTGTATTTGGAGTATTTTCAGTGAAAATATGTTATTTCCGATGTTAAATTCACTGATCATGTAAGCTCAGATGAAAGATGAAGATTATTAGATCAAGAACAGAAAAAAAACCTGACATTATTATTTGTATAGCACAATTTATACACAGCGCCATTCACAGTGCTTTACAAAAAATGGAAAAGAGATAGGTTAAGAAGAAACAAGGCCTTTTCTTTCTTATTTCTAGCAAAGATATCATTGACTGAACATAAACCAAACGTCTCCATCCACTGTCATTGATCCACTGAATTAATAATATAGAAGATAAGTGTTTCCATGTTCACTCTGGAGCCTCTAAACATCCAAATGGGTCATATCTGATGACCATGAAAAGATGACAAATTGCATTATACAGAAATTCTTTACATGTATTGATAGAATTAATGGATTAAAAGATATTAAATATTTTACATCAGTAACAGTTTTGGTCTGTTGTGGATATTTGGGTCATTATGGGTTAAATAGATTAAACAAATTCTCAGTAAAATGAATGTTTTATTACAGAACCACACTCTTAGAAGAATTAAGATTTTACTGTAATCCTCTGTCCACTACTGTTAATTGACTGCAGTTCAAATGAGATTAATTTAAGATGTTTTTTTAATGACTGTTCAAGCTATTTGTGTTGTTTAATCACTTGCACAAAATAAATGAAAATTAAATGAAATTTCTATTTGAATGATGATTATTTCATTTTAGCTGATTTCATTGTGTTAATTTCTAAACAAATTACTTTTCCATGAATCAAGTTTTGTGTTGTTCTTAATAGATATAGACTTTTAGATTCTAACATTTATTTTTTAAGTGAAGTGTGTGAGTCATTCCTAAACATGTTCCAAAAAAAGTCCTCAAAGGGCATTGGGCATTTTTTTTTTCCTGAAGTGGGCGGGTTTTGGAACGTGATTGGGTAAAAATCAATTAAATTAATCTGTTTTTTTTTTTTTTTTTCATATTTACATTGTCGAGCTCAAACTTTCAACACTCGTTACAAGCATAAAATATATTTAGTATTGTTCTGGGAAAAAAAGGAATAATTGTCTTGGAAAACTTGAATAATTCCATGTTTTCCTCATGTTTTCTAATGCTCCATACCCTAGCTAATGTGTATGTATGGCTATTTTTATCTAAAATCTTTAACCCCATAAACAAAAAACACTGTTATGGGAATGAGTCTTTGTTATGGGGTTGAAGATTGGACTGTTGTTATGGCAACCTCCAATGTGCACCCAATTCAGAGAATATGTGCTTGGAATGTTACTATGATGACAAAATGACTGAAAACTGCCCATTTTAGTGTCATTTCTGCAAAGTGAACCATATACAAAATAAGATTTATGGTCCAATTAAAGTAAAAAAAATATATATAAAAAATGTATAATGCCCATTCAAGTTAAACTATTCTCTTAACATTTTATATATATATATATATATATATATATATATATATATATATATATATATATATATATATATAAACAAGAAATCCCATATCCAGACATGTCCAAGTGAAAACAGCCGCAGCACTATACATGTCAAAAGCTTCAAACAAAGTAGTCTTAAATACCAGATTCACCCTAACAAAGACAACAGGGGTGTTTCTCAAGCTGTCAAGATGTTTATTCCTACCCACAACAGCTCTAAAACCACCTGCAGCTGCATCCTTTCACTGGGTGACGGATATAATACCAGGCAGACACAACTGGAAGTGAAGTGCAGGTGGCACATCGGGTTGCTGGAGTTTTTAAGAGTTTCCTTCCACATTACCACACCTCTGGGTCATGTCGTGTAGAAACCATGTCAGTGTAAGCTACAAAAAAAATGAGCACAAATCACATTATGTCTACTGGAGTTGACATAAAAATATTGGAACAACTTCCTTCTTTGTAAATGTATCTTTTCAGGTGTTGAAATAGTAATGTCAGTGTGGTTAGAGGAACATTCGATAAAGGCCAATGGATTCTAAAAGCATCTAAACTGTTTAACACCTGCTGATCCATTAATCCTATCTGTAAAATACAGTTTATTATCTTTTCATGGTCATCAGATATGACTCACTTGGATGTTCAAAGGCTCTGTAGTTACCATGGAAACACTGTCATCTTCTACAACAGTGACAGTGGATGGACACAATTAGTTTATATTCAGTTAAGGATATCTTTGCTGAAAGAAAGTCACATTTTCTTCCATTTGTTACCGATATAATAATCTTCACCTTCAATCTGAGCTTTTATGAACATCTACATTATCCGTGAATAAAACATGAGAAAATACTAGACTTTCACTGAAAAAGAAACAACAGAAAAACACACAGTAAAGAAGATAATGTTGCAATAAATGGTGATAAATCACTTAAGGAAGGTTAAATATAGAAAAAAAATTATAGCTACCACAAAAGTAGTGTCAGGTTTTTATGGGTTAATTATCATAATGATAATATATTGTTTAGTATATACTTAGCAAATTGCTTTTTTAATTTTGTATCTTAGTAATGTACTTTAAAATATTTTATCTATCTATCTATCTATCTATCTATCTATCTATCTATCTATCTATCTATCTATCTATCTATCTATCTATCTATCTATCTATCTATCTATCTATCTATCTATCTATCTATCTATCTATCTATCTATCTATCTATCTATCTATCTATCTATCTATCTATCTATCTATCTATCTATCTATCTATCTATCTATCTATCTATCTATCTATCTATCTATCTATCTATCTATCTATCTATCTATCTATCTATCTATCTATCTATCTATCTATCTATCTATCTATCTATCTATCTATCTATCTATCTATCTATCTATCTATCTATCTATCTATCTATCTATCTATCTATCTATCACATTTTATTACATTTGAAAGGAGCAACTGTGAAACTAAATAATTCCCCCCTGAAATGAATAAAGTATTCTGATTGAACATTATAATTGTATGCATCACTTAATTACAGTCTAAGGAAACACAAAGCACAGGGATGTTTGACTGTAAAAAGTGCCTAGAACCATTTTTTTTACCTTTATTTACCCAGGTGTGTCCCATTGAGATCAATGTTCTCTTTTTCAAGGGAGACCTGCCCTATCAGTGCATGTCTTTGGATGATGAGAGGAAACCGGAGTACCCAGAGAAAACCCACGCAGACACAGGGAGAACATGCAAACTCCACACAGAAAGGTCTGGTGTGGGATTCAGACCAGGGTCCTTCTTATTGTGAGGCATGAGTGCTAACCACTGCCCGATGGTCCCTGGACTTTATTTCCTGCTGTATCCAAGTTCTATAGAAAAACCAGTAACTCGACTTAAAAAACAAAACTATCTAAATTGACAGTGTTCTTCAGTAGAACACTGTTTTCACATTCTGACATACATTATGTTGCTTTACAGCTAATCCTCTTAACATAACATAGCAGTCAAAAATGTACCACAGCATGAAAACATACAACATACATTCATTATAACAGTACACATTTACTGTGCATTATCTTACTGGCTTTTATGTCATAACCTCATCCTCTGTGGAGGGAAATTCACTCTGTTCCTCAGAAAAAATACAACTAAAGAAAGAAGAAAGTGTATTTAAGTCTTTTTGATTTAGAGCAGGAAAGCAAAACTAACTGGATTAAATATATATAATGTAAAAATTGAAATATATATATATATATATATATATATATATATATATATATATATATATATATATATATATATACATACTGCAACAAAACAAAGGCTAACGTTAGCAAAGAGTTTTCTGTTAAATGTAACTGAACATCAGTAGGTGAACATATTTCTGCATTTTGTCTGGACCCACGGCTCTAAAACACACGTCCACACGTCTGTCACACGTCCTCACTTTTTATATTACATGTAATAAGTTTAAGGCCAATAAGATGAACACAACACTGTCCATATCATGTGTTTGGAGGGAAAAAGAGTGTGTTGTCTTAATGCAGCGCTACTTCTCACACAGGTTAGCTAGCTAATGCTGCTCGTATCACTGAGGTTAACAGACACCTCTTTAGATGGACGCGCCGGTTTTTTTCATCTAAAATGAAGTATTTCCACACATGTGATGTGTGTTTTGTTAGCCCACCAGAACTGTCTTACCTGCAGGTGTCTTGTTTACTTCTGGTCTGTGTTTATGCGCGATTGTGGCGAGCGAGTGAGCAAGAGAGAGAGGAGGCAGGCCGAGAAAGAATAACATGTGACTTGTCGACTCCTCCAAATTTAGGTCAACTTGTGCTATGAAAGTCGACATTTTAGTTAATGCCCTAATATATATATATATATATATATATATATATATATATATATATATATATATATATATATATATATATATATATAATGGTACACAAAAGTACTCAATCCCCAGAGGATGGCAAGGTGCTACTGTTCAAATTACTTTTCTTATATATATATATATATATATATATATATATATATATATATATATATATATATATATATATATATATATATATATATATATATATATATATATATATATATATATATATATACATATATACAAACAATACATAATAACCATACCTGGTACACAAGAGTACATATAATCAGTCCCATTGCAGCAGCACATACACACACACACACACACACACACACACACACACACACACACATTCCCGTCTGAAATTAAAACGAGGGAAAAGCAGTTAGGTAACACAAAAGAAACAAAAGAAAACTAAGTAAACTTTTTATGAAAGAAAAAGAAACATGCTTTATTATTATACAAACTAATTGGTACCAAATTATAAATTAAAATACACATTTAACAATAAAAAACAAAGTATAATATTAAACAAACAGTGGTCTTCATACTTACCCAGAGGATGGAGAGGTACTACTCTGGGTTGCGTGAGGTTAGATCAAGAGTGTTTCCAGGAGGTGTCATGGCAGCATATATCTATATTTAGAAAAGCACAGTCAAATGGTAAATGACCAAACTCTGAGCTCTTAATAAAAAAGAATGACCTTAGGGAAAATTGTAACTCTGTAAACTATTGTATTGTTATACCAGTAAAAAGAAGTTTATTGTAATATAATTCATATATATTTTTACACGTGTGTGTACATATTCTTTTCCAATTTCAACAAAGAATTTTTATTATTCATAATGAATGCAGTGTTTTGATAATTACAATGACTAGCTCTTATTCTGAAATATGATCTTGAAAATATGGAAATAAAATGAATCATATTAATATTTTATGAGCTCAGGATTTTGGAAAATCCCAGATTTCAAAATATCTGAGGGTTTTTAAGTATATTTTTTGTTAAAATCTTCTTCGAGCATGCCTATATGTTCAGAAATACAAGTTCCTAGTATAAGACGACAGCACCACCATATTAACACGGCACATATTGAAACTAATGATGCAAACAACATGCCGCCATGACACCTCCTGGAAACACTCTTGATCGAGCCTCACCCTTGCGTGACCCCAGGGAGCAGGGCTGCTACATTCAATGACCCTCGGACAACACAGCACTATGTGTATGTATGTGTTACAATGATGGCAAGGGGAATCACACCACTACTTTTACTCCATTACACTCAGATCAGTGTCTCTGTGTCTCAGCTGTGAAAAGGCCTTTAGCCATAACACTGGTGTCTGCATACTTCAAACATGTGTCACTTCACTTCATGGACCAGGAAGTGGTTTTAATATAGCAACATAATACATTACAGAATAAGGCTTGAAAAAAAAAAAAAAAAAATCACTTAATCTGGTTTTTGTTTTGCTTTAGTTATTTCTGTATTTGTAGTGACTGTCCCATTGGCAGACTGTTTTCAGGGGTTAATGGGTTCTCTGATATGAAATTACTGCTCATTTATCTCTGCTGTATAAAAGGACATGGCGTTGTTTTTGAAGCCCAGTCAGCTAAAGTACTGGATAAATACGGATTAATTAATTGATTGACTGATGAAAAGGATCTTGTAGCACATTAGAGTCCCGACTGTCTGCACTGGCCATTGTGAAGGGATAATGAAAAATAGTGGTATGCTGAAAGGAATGTCTAAAAATACTAAATGCTCTTATTATCCATTAATGACAACGCCGTACAGTAGTCGTAGTCTCTAATGCAACACCCAAACAGAATGTCACTGGCAGGGAACGCAGCATTGCATCCTTTAATAGGATTTTGCCTGTATAGCAATTTGTCAAGCCAAAATATCCAGTGTTTGTGAGACAAATATAGCACATTGGAACTAGTAAGACAGAGAGACATCACAAAATAGTCAATAGGATTAACCGAAGCATAAACTAAATGCTCCTTGATGTGTCATCGATAAAAGGATTTTTGATTATTCGTCACCATAAAATGCGTGGCGAGATTGTCATGCCGTCATTGTATTACTGTATCCTCTTTATCTGTATGTCAATCTAGCCGCATTAGAATCTGGGCGCTGTTTTTCCTCCCCCGTCTTTTTTTTTTTTTTTTTAAATATATATTTTTTAATGGATTTAACACACAGTCTGCATTTAGAGTACAAAAAAAAAAAAAAACAACAACAAAAAAACAGATTATACCTCATTGCCTCAGGTTGTGTTCTGTTAATAATGGTGAACTACCATAGTGTAATTGTGCCCTCACTAAAGACACAGTGTCATGTCGAATTAATCCGGCTACGATCAATACGTTGGCTTTGACACTTTGCAAAACATTAGTCACTTAAATCCCAGCAGCTACGGCAGCTCTGCCAATGGAAATGTACTCGTTATAAAGTTGTTTATGGCGTCAGTTACAGTATAAGAGTCTACTCCTGGCATTTAAAAGGTCATTTTCAGAAGTAGAATTGACAACTGTGTTGGAAGCCTTTTATTTAATTTTTAATTTTTTTTTATTAAAGATTGACCTGGAAAAAAAAAAAAAAAGACTTTTTTTTTGTACTATAACGAAACCTATTTTTGTCTGAGTAGCAACTGAATCAAATTGCTTCTCTGTATTATGACATGAAATGACATGAATCATGGCAAAGCTACAGTCGCTTAAAATTACTGCTTCATAAAACAGCGTGAAGGCTTTTATCTTAAAACTGAACTTTAACCGAAAACTGTCACACAAGTAACTGCACTAAACTCCCCCTGCGAATTAGTTTCAAATGCAGTTTCTGTTTTTGTTTTAACACATAGCAGTACTAATGATACAGAAAAGAAATACCATCTCTAAGAATGACCTACATGCCTTTTTATTTGTAACTTGCTCCCTGACTGCGTGTTTGTATGAATTGATACGATACGAACCAGTAGTTTATGCTGCTAATGAAATGTGATGAATTTGGACAACTCAAATGAGTGACTGTCAAAAGTCTTCACACACTGGACATGTGACAAATAAATGAGAACATGCAACGCACTTACTTGTGTATATTTGAAATCATAGTAATTATAGACAATCACAACAGCTTCAATGTTAGGTTGAAACAAGAAATCAGAAAACATTTTGTTTGTTTGAAAAAAAAAACTACTGGGTTATAGGGTTATAATATTAACCTTTAGATACATATACTGGTCACTACAGTGGACAGTGATTCCACAGCTGATCTTTTGTATATTCATGGGTTTTGTGGGTTAATGCATCATCTAATACACTGTAATTCATACTGTTATAATAACGTTGCTGTTGTTGATGGACAAAATAATCCTTTTTTTTTCATTTATTTTTGCATATTATCTCCATGAAGATATTTCTGATGTTGGGTTTTAAATACATATTTCTTTGTAATTCCAGGAAAGATAGGTTAATATAAAATATTTCAATCACAAACATGTTTTTATGTCTAAACAAGAATAAAAACACTTAGGAAAGAAATCTTGACTAAGGTCTGTGTACTTCATACGCCAAAGTATTAAAGGGGTAGGGCTGTTTGACCCTCAAAATGGAGATTTTTCTGGACCGCACTACAAATGGAGGGGGAGGAGAAATAATCTTTTTTAGAAATATTATGTTTTTGGTCCAACTGCCACTGCCGTTTCACCAAATCTCTTTCATACGAACGTGATAACTTGAAAAATATTTGATTTATAAATTCCATATTTTCTATATAAATGAATATCACCAAGATTTTGGATGATTTACCATTTCTTTCACTTAACACACTTTTATTCATATGTCTGGAACTATTTGCCTGATTAACTTCAAATCAAGTTCAAATGAAAGGTC
This sequence comes from Siphamia tubifer, assembly GCA_020466265.1. Taxonomy (NCBI): domain Eukaryota; kingdom Metazoa; phylum Chordata; class Actinopteri; order Kurtiformes; family Apogonidae; genus Siphamia; species Siphamia tubifer. The sequence continues at coordinate 15,312,313 of CM035798.1, read as the reverse complement.
ATGACCTGTGGATGACTCACACCATGACATCATAGCTGTCTGGTTAACGATTGAGGGTGTTTTGGGATATGTCCCAAGGTGTTGCGTCCAACTGACTGAGCTCATATAGTGCATAATGCACCTTTCACACACACACACGCACACGCACACGCACACGCACACGCACACGCACACGCACACACACACGCACACGCACACGCACACACACACACACACACACACACACACACACACACAGTCTGCTGCCAATACAAGGTAAATGTTCTGTACTTATATAGTTCTTTTCCATCTTCATGTTGCTCAAAGTGCTTTACATTAGCCTCACATTCACCCATTCACACACACTCATACACCAGTAGGTTTCTAAGGTTCTGTCAGTCCTACTGGGAGACCAAGTCAGGGTTCAGTGTCTTGCCCAAGGACACTTGGAGATGTGGACAGCCAGAGCCGGGACGCGAACCGCCAACCTCTCAGTCATTGGGCGACCCACTCTAACTGAGCCACAGCCGCCCTGTGCTGCCTGTCTCTACTGGGAGCAACTTTAGGGTTCAGTGTCTTGCCCAAGGACACTTTGACACGTGGGCAGTCAGAGCCAGGATTTGAACTTCTGAACCTTTGGTCACTGGACAATCTGCTCTGCTCTTTTAATTGAGCCACAGCCACCCTGTTATCAGCAAGATGGTAACACACAAATGTCTACATTTTCTTTGTAAATAACTTGATCAAGTATTTGATGTGGTTTCAGTGTGTTATGGATGGCGAGGGTTATAGATAGTATTTCTGCTTTTTGTAGTTGGTAGTCGG